>RPOG01001164.1:0-68216 GCA_008086565.1 Thalassoma bifasciatum
CGTAAAGTATTCAGTCCTCTTCGTCTCTTAAATGCCACAGATTCATCGATTTCGGCTTCACCAACTCGCCACTTCTTTTATTTGAGCTTCAGCAAATAGTTTCACAGCCTGGAACAAAGAAAAACGATTGTGCCGTTTCCAAAATCAACTCCTCAAAGAGGATTTGGACAGATGCTGCTTTGTTGATATCTAGATGCTTCAGCGAGTTAATTTATTTTCTGAATGCGTTTGAATCTGTGCTCAAACCGACAGAAACGCTGATGACGGCTGAATATTTCTCTGTGAGATGAAGATCATGAATGAATGAAAAAATTCTACCACATAATTAACAATATTTTTCTGTTTGTGTATTTAAAGTGAGGACAAAAACCTCCAGCGATGAAACAGCAGAGCTTTGTGACCTTAACTCTTTCAGAAAAAAGGAATGAAGCATTTTTTGTGGGGATTTTTTATTGCAATGGATGAGCAAAAATCACAATCTTTTTTTTCCTTTTTTCTCAACAAACCTTTAAGTTTATAAAATACTGACCTCTACCAAATGGCTGAAGAGTCACGTAGAATTTATCGAATCAAATTTCATACAAACACCACAAAGATTAGGAAGAAGTCACACAAATGCTCATTTAGAAAGAAATGAATTACTCATAAATATCCAGTAGTTTTGATTTCTTTAAGTATGCCACAAAATATTCAGCAGTTTTATTTCAACTAAGGGAATTACTGAAACAAGGAAAAACTGCAATTGTAAATTTTTTTGTCTTTATAAAAGTGTGATAACTGTGGAAGCCTGTTTCTGCCAGAGAAAAAAAAAACATGAGAAACTTGATTTGTTGAGATTTTTTTGCGCACATTAAGTCAAAATTTTAAGTCAATAAAGAGTGGTAATTTTGAGTCAAGGAGTCAAAATTTTAGGATAAAAAGTCAAAATTGTGAGGCAAAAACTAAAAATTTTGAGTTCAAAAGTCAAAATATTGAGTAAATTAAATCCAAAGTTTGAGTTGAATTGTTGAAAGTTTGATGTAAAATCCAAATATTTGGTTAAAAAGTCAAAATATTGGGCTGAATAGTGGAGATTTTTAGATAGAAAGTCAAAATTTTTAATGAAAAAGTTAAAATCTTGAGATAAAAAGTGTAAATTTTGAGGAAAAAATTGAAATATTTAGACTAAAACTCAAAATTCTTGAGTGAAAAAAACATGGAATTGAGAGTTAAAGAGTCACAATTTTGAGTTAATACTGACAAAATATTGTGATAAAAAGAGAAAATTCACTCAAAATGTACACTCTATAGGCAAAAAAAATCTCAGCAAAGCAAGTTTTTCATTAACTTTTCTTTGGTTATTCGTGGAAAAAAATCTTTCATAGATAACAAGGATAAAACTTCTCACATTTACTTTAACTTGTGATGGAATGCTACAGTGCAAAACGTTCATTTTGTCTGAAAAACTAGAAGAAAAAAGTGCTGTACATCTGGATATGTCATCTCAACAACTTGGCAGTGAAACAAATAAAATTACAGAAAAAACATTTATGAGGCTCCAGATCCTTCGTATGCTTCTACTGAGTGTTAGAGACATTCAAATCATTTTTTCTGAGAAGTTAGTTTCTCATTAGTTTTTGGACGTTAAAAACCGCGATATAAGTTCCGTTTTCAGATAGTTGACAGCTGCCGTTCGTGAGTAGTTTTTATCGGGGATATAAGAAACTTCAGGAAAGAGCCAAAAGGAGACTAAACCTTCTGAAGAAGAAGAAATAAATATTTTTATTTCTCTTTTTTACTTGGCTCCACCGGAAATTCTCTACTGCACAGACTCTGGCTGCACAATGGCGGCTAGAGAAACGGGGTTTTTTGGCTTCAAAATCGTAGAACGGTGACAGGCGGAAGCACGCTGTCCATTCTATATACAGTCAATGGTCCGTCCCTGTGGTCTCTGTTATGAAAGCGTCTGCAGTGGAGAACACACAGCTTTCAAGGGCAGCTGGGATCTGATACGTGCTCCACTTCTCTGACCTATTTGTGTCGGCCAAAGACTCGCTGTTGTTCTGTCGTCTCCCCCTCAAAGGTTGGACGGTGAAAAAAGACACTGAGTCAGAACAGAGAGAGAGAGCAGGAGGCTCACACAGACTTGGACCTAATGAGAAACTCTACTTTTCTCTCTCTCTCTCTCTGCTGTTTTAGAAAACCCTCGTTTCAGCCTCTGTCTCTGAGGCCTGTCAGGAGGCGAAGCTTTGGGCAGACCTTTGTGTTTGAGGCCCTCGCCCTTTCAGTGTGTCATTAACCAGTGAGGAGATCCTTATGTGACGACCTCATCATTTCAACTTTAAAGGGGTCATGAGGAATTTCTCAGTGATCTAGGAAAGGTCTGATCTTTAGATATTTTCCTGTTCATAACCCACAATTTAAAACAGGATTATCAGAGCCAAAATAGGTCCAGATTTATTTACTGATTGTCAAAGTATCTATGTCAACATCACACCAGCTGATGAAGTTCTTCAGTGAGGAGAGACATCTGTGTTTTTCTCTGCTGAAAACGATTTATTTGTGATTTATTTAGTAGAAATAATGGAAACAGGAGCTGGACTGTCTGACAGGAAAAGACAAAAGAGAAAAAGAAAGATAAACAGGAGAGAGATAGAGCACAGGCTAAAGGCCAAAACATGAGTTAATGGCTAAAACACGAGCTAGAAAAGTACAAAGTTTGCTTGTTGTCACGTTTCAAAGAACAAAAATACATTAATTCCTCGGGTTTTGTCCAGTAAAAAGTCGTCTTGAACAAAGAAAAGTTGAGTTTAAGAGAAGATCTGATTTACTTTTACCTTCAAAACAAACACTTGTCTGATTATGACTTTGTGTTGCAGGGGGCGCTGTGACCCACTTCAAACAGAGAGTTATGACTTTGACTTTTCCCGCTCTTGTTTTCTGTCTCTACTTGAGGAAATTTTCTTTTCTTGTGCAGAAACAAACCTGTTTCCTGATTCGATAACGATGCCAGTGTTTCTGTTTAACGTTTCGCCAACTGGAACTTTCTTCACCAGCGGAGGATCTGATTCAGAGAAACCTCCACGTGCTCAGTGATTATCGTTTACAAACGCTGTGTGAGTTTTAGAGGAAAGCTTTCACGCTGTTAAAAGCCTCATTAGGAGTCTACAGAGTGATCTAAACAGGAATTAAATGATGTAATTTGATATTATTAGAGGAAACGTTCTCTCTGAATCTTTTTCTATGAATTCTTAAACATCATCACCCTCCAGTGACTAAACATTAATTTGTTGGAGTTTGTTCCTCCCACTCTTCAACTCTTAAACTCCAGGATCAGGATCTTTGTGGAGGATTCTGTAGAACTGGATTGTGATCGTTAAACAGCGGCAGAAATAAATCAGCTCATCACTCATTAACAGTGACACTTCATTGTTGCAGCGGCGTGCGGACGTGTCCCTCGGTGTCACACGCTGAAAGATGAATCTCTGCCTTTGAACTTGAACCGTTCTTGTCCTGTTTTCAAAGACGCTCGTACGAGAACGACGCTAAATTACAGTCGAGTCTTCTATCGAATTTAATTTGATGGATTTGAAGTGTGTTTGGGTAAATCTGAGGGCGTGTGTGACCTTGTTCGCGCCATCACACGACGCCGCGGCCTCTCAGGGTGGCGCTCTGTGTGTGTGAGTGTGTGTGTGGGAAAGATTATCGATCCGTGAAAGCTTTCCCTGCGTGTTATTGATATATTGAGCTGTAAAGATACACACAATATAAATAACAACATTTCTCCACATTTAGCCCCAAAACATCTCTTTTAATTCAGATTTAGTGAAAAAATTCTGAAATGTATTTGACAAATATTTATATAAAAATGTTAAATGTTTTACATAAATATTAAATGTTATGTATAAATATCAAAAATCAAAGTCCTGATTCTAAGTATTTAGCTTTGTTTCTGAACATTAAGTTTATATTCTAAATATAGAGCTAATATTTCTGAATCTTAAGCAAAAATTTCCAAATATTTAATAAATAAAATATGGAATATTAAAAAAATCCAAGTAAATATTTAGAAATGTTAAGCCAAGATTTCTAAATAATTGCTTAGATTTTTAAATTTGTTCTTGGATTTCTAAATATTTGATTGAATTTCTAAATATTTATTAAACATTTCTTAATCTTAAGCAAAGTTTTCTTAATATTCCATCAATAGAATATGGAATATTTAGAAATTTTTGACAAAAATTTTAAAAATCTTTGCTCAAGATTTGGAAATCTTGACCAAATAGTCAGGAATCTAAGCAAATAATTACAAAATCTTGCTTAAGATTGAGAAATGTTGACTAAAAATGTAGAAACCTAATCAAAAAACTCAATATTTAGTCAACATTTCTAAATCTTAAGCAAAGATTTCTAAGTATTTAATAAATAAAATGTGGAAAATTCAGAAGTCTTCGTTCAAGATTTAGAAATATTGAGCAAAGATTTCTGAATATTTATTATATAGGATATAGAATACACAATATTTAGAAATCTTAGTTTAAGATTTTGAAAACTTTTTTTAATTAAAATTGTAAAAATCAAAGCGAATATTTGAATATCTTCACTAAAGATTTGAAATCTCAACTAAATGTTTAGAAATCAAAGTAAATACTTGTTTATCTTTGCTCAAGATTCAGAAATAGAAGATAAATATTTGGAATATAAACTAATTGTTTAGAATCAGGACATTTATTTGTAAAGTTTCACATTTAGATAAAACATTCAAAATTTTATATATATTAATTGACAAATATATTTCACAAATATTATCCAAATTTGAATAAAAAGTGATCTTTTAGGGTTAAATGCTGCAAAATTTTGTTATTTATGGTTTTACAGTCGGTGCCTCGTACTTATTTGACTGTAAAGATGTGAGGAAACAGTTTGAGTCCAGGAGCTTTAACACACTAAAGGTAAAAATCTGGAAACAACAACGTTAAAAACCAACATCACTTCTTTTTGACTGGTTTTTATTTTGTTCCAGGTTTTCTCGCTCAGGCCTCCTGGCAGTGGGAGAACAGGTGGAACTAATGACATTACAGCAGGTGGAAACTTAAATCCACATTACGCCTCTAACTCTGTCATTTAAGGTCCTGTTTCCATAATTACCAGCATTAGAAGGTATAAAACATGAGCTTCCAAACACTATACTCTGAGTTTCTGATGCCGCGCAGGTGTCAATTACTGCTGCAGCTTTAAAGATAAAGATGAAAACGTTTTAAATGTGTTTACAGGAGGAGGGAAATACTTAAAGCTCCAGTTCAGGGTTTGAAAATGATGCAGGTGTCTCTAAAAAGCAAATAAAGCCACCAGAAGTAGACTGACATTTTCTATAAAGTATCTTTTAGTGTCTCAAGGGGCAGATGTGTAAGACTTTATAAAAACTGATAAACTATATTTACATTTAAACTGATGACACTGTCTGACTTCTCGGCCTCTGTAATCTAAAAAAAAATGACTTGAATTGAATTTATTGTGTCAACTGTTTTCCATATAAAGTCAATGTTTCAATTTGTTTAGCATTTTCACTCTGTCACCATTGTTTTTGCACTTGAATTGATGTTGCATTTGTTACGCCCCAACTAAAAGTGGCCCTGTGGGGCTAACAACAATCCACAAAAGATTCACATAAAACATACTGAAGCACACTTTAAACAATACAAAAAGGGATTTATTTAGGAAAACACCAGGAACAAAGTGCAACAACTAAAACACAAAACAAAATCCCAAATTGAGAGGCAGCAGGGCAGCAGTCCTCAACTCAAAAATGCCTCTCAATTTGGGATTTTGTTTTGTGTTTTAGTTGTTGCACTTTGTTCCAGGTGTTTTCCTAAATAAATCCCTTTTTCTATTGTTTAAAGTGTGTTTCAGTATGTTTTATGTGAATCTTTTGTGGATTGTTGTTAGCCCCATAGGCCCACTTTTAGTTGGGGCGTAACAAATGGGGGCTCGTCCGGGATCTGAACAGCCATGATATGTGGTATGTTTGATTTATAGTTTTGTTTCTAGTGACCTTTTTGTGTCTGGTAGTCTTTTGTTAAGCATCCATTTGTCGTTTGCTTTTGTTTTAACTTAGTCCTGAGCACTCTCATTAGTTAGTCATTGGGCAGGTGAGCCTCATCAGCAATAAGCAGCCTCACCTGGAAAGAGCAGAGGGGAGGAGGGAACAAAAAACATGCGGCCATAACACATTTGATTTTACATTGTTCTAAACCAGTAAAAATGCTTATTTTAATCTCAATTTCTTTCAATACTTTACTGCACTGAATCTTAATGTGCTGACGTTTCACCCCCAGTTTCTTTCAATATACTAAAAAACATATTCATATATACACCCTCTGTGTATATATATATATATATATATATATATATATATATATATATATATATATATTTTTTTTTAATTCCTTTTTTCTACCTTGTATATATATTAAGACCTCTCAACAGTGCAATATAATTACAACATAATACCTCTTTACAACTGCACATTTTTATCTCATGCAAGTTTCTGCTTTTTGTGTATTGTATTTGCTTGGATTTCTAAATATTTAGTCACATTTCTAAATGATATGCAAAGATTTCTAAATATTCCAGATATAGAATATGGAATATTTAGAAATCTAAGCAAATATTTGAAAGGTTTTGCTCAAGATTGAGAAATCTAAGCCAAATATGAAGTATTCTAAGCAAATATTTAGAAGTCTTGAGCAAAGATTTCTTAATATTTATTATATAGACTATAGAATACAAAATATTTAGATATCTTTGCTCAATATTTGGAAATCTTGACTAAAATTTTAGAAATCTAAGCAAATACTTTTTAATCTTTGCTCAAGGTTTAGAAATGGTAGCTAAATAATTAGAATGTACTAATTAGTTGTACATCTGTACAATGACAATAAAGTCATTTTATTCTGTTCTGTTGTATTTTTAAAGTAATTACTGGGACAAGAAAAAATCATTCTTAAAGTTTCTTGAAAGTAGAAAAATGTCTTTTAACAAGAATCTTTTATCTTATCCCATTGGCAGATTTTTTTTGACTTGGTACAAGCAATCCAGACCTCATTTTTGTCTTTAAAAATTTGAAATAAGACATTTTTATGACGTGGTCTGATGAATGTCTCTCAAATTAAGAATAATAAGACAAATTCTACTAAAATGAAGACATAATGATGTGCTTAGATTTTAGTTTTTGCAGAGTGTGTAAGTGATGTTTTCTGTCCAAATACTGGAAGCATCTTTTAAGAATCATCAGTCTTCTCTGAGTTTTTTTTTTTTTTTGTTTGATATTTAAGGTGGTAAAGAAAACTTTCAGATTAATATTCTGCTGATTTGAAAGTCTCAGATGTCTGAGTCCAGTGTCTCCGTTCGTCTCCGTCGGTCCCGTCCTGCGAATGTCACCCTGTCATGTTTGATTCCATGTCAGGTGAAAGCTTATCTTTGAGTCCAGCGACAAATACCAGCGACCTTCCCTCCTCGCATGGAATAAATGCCAAGATGCATTAATCAGTCAGAGCCATGGATGAAATGTCATTGCAGAGGATGAGAGAGCGAAGCAGAGTGATCACAGAGAGACCAGAACGTTCCTCACAAACAGACACAAACCAGACAACAGGAGCAGTTTTTCATCAGTTTCTCTGCAGCCTCACCAGGTGATCTCAGCACCTTAAAGTCCTCTAATGGTGTCAGTGAGGCCTTTTCTTTCTCATCACTCACACACACACTCACACACAGCCAGCAGGGAGGTGAATGGACAGGCGGCTGTTTCAGAGACAAGTCAGTGAGAAGTTGTGGATTTCATCACCATCAAAGAGGAAGTGATGTCTTTAAATAGCTGCACAGCTCCTTGACCTTTCACTCCTGCTTCTTCACTCTGCTCCTGGATCATTGAAGTCTTTTTCTGTTCAGAGCAGAGGAAAGACGTGTGGCAGGTATTTTTCTCTGGTTGAGAAAATGACAACCTTAAAGGCGACTTTGAGGGACCTTCGAGCTGTAAATGGATTCTTTCTCTGAAAATCTGACCACAGATGTATAACTTTTAGAAAGTTCTTTATAATTTTGAATTTGATGCTGCAACTCATTCCTAAAAAGCTCAGATAGGTTCATGTTTCATCCTCTTTCAATAAGTGTTTGTGAACTGAGGACCAGTCTAGTAGCTGCACTCTTCTACTACGGAGCCACGCTGTTGTAACAGGAGCAGAATGTGTCTTGGTTTCATTGTCTTGCTGAAATAATCAGGGACGTCCCTGAAAAAGACAAAGTGTCTTGGATGGCAGCAGATGTTGCTCCAAAACCTGTTTGTACCTTTCAGCATTAATGCTGCCTTCACAGATACTGGGACAGTTACCCATGATGCCATGGTGGCGGCGGCGGCGTTTGTGTGTGTTGTTGATGTGTGACTTTGTCTTTGCAGGGTAGAGTTTGAACTGTCACTTGTAGATGTAGTGATGAACTGTGTTAACTGACAATGGTTTTCTGAAGTGTTCCTGAGCCCACGTGCTAATATCCTTTACACAATGATGTGGGTTTTTAATGCAGCGCCACCTGAGGGGTCAAAGGTCACGGCCATTCAATGTTGGTTTTGGGCCTTGCTGCTTACGTGCAGAGATTTCTCCAGATTCTCTGAATCTTTTGATGATATTATGGTCTGTAGATGATGAAATCCATCAATTCCTGCAGTTGGACAAAGTTGAGAAACATTGTTGTTAAACTGTTGGACTGTTTGCTCTCGCAGTTGTTGACAAAGTGGTGAACCTGGCCCCATCTTTGCTTGTGAAGGGCTGAGCCTTTTGGGGATAATTTGCAATAAAATGTATCAGTTTCAATATTAAATATCTTGTCTTTGTAGTGTATTGAATTGAATTTAAAAGTTAAAGTATTCTGCTTTTATTTACGTTTTACAACAACGTCCCAGCTTCATTGGAATTGGGGTTGTAAATGAAAACAGCACTATTTCAAAATCCTTTTGCAGACTTTCTTATAAGATATTGTCCATTTTAGCATCTTTAAGCTCAATGTTTTGTTTTTTTTAGCCTTTTATTCCAACAGAAAGCTGCTGTTTCATAACAAAAACCCTCTAAAGTTAAGACAACTTACCTGAAAATGACCTTCAAGCTCAGGAGACGAAACCGTCTGAGGTGACATAAACCAAAGAGACTCTTCACATCCAGCTTCAGTTTTCTAATTTCCTTTGACGCAGCGACAGCGAGGAAGACTTTCTCTAACCGGTCACTGATGCGTCTCAGCTGCAGAGTAACGAGCCCCTCGAGTTGTTCACCGCTGCCATTAAAGCTCGGTGCAAATTACAATCTTTGGATGTAACTTGGTAACCATGATTGATGTCTAAATGCAGGCGGCGGTGGCACCAAACACTTTCAGGTTCTCGCTTCAGCGTGTCAGCGCCCGGTTCTCCCTCTAAAACCAGTGAAAACAAAGCTCTAACGCAGCAGCTGGCTGCAGAGACAGTTTGGCAGTTTAGGTGAGAGGTGGTAAGTGGTGACTGTAATGAAGATGCATCACGCCTGGTGGAGATTTATCTCCCATCGTATGGCCCAGCAGATGCTAATGTAGTGTACACCCTCCACATCAGAAACGCCGCGTTCCTCCACTCTGCTGCACGCTCGTCACGCCGAACGCCGCGTCTGTTAGCGACCCTTCAAGTCCTTTCCAGGAGTTCGGAGTGGAATCAGGATTACAACCAAGAACGCTGAGAGTGTGTGTGTGTGTGTGTGTGTGTGTGTGTGTGTGTGTGCGTGTGTGTGCAGGCTGCTTTCTCTGGCACTGATTCAACAGCAGATGGTTAATTTTTTATAAGTATTACAGCACTTCAATCATCTTGTTTTTGCTGTGTTTTTCTGAGCTGCAGGACGTTTTTGCAGAGAAAACTCAAGACGAGAGCTGCTGCAGAGGCTGAAACCAAACATCCTCTTTTATTCGGACATGTTCCTCTTTTTAGGAGGTGAAATTATGTCCAGGGATTTTATAAAATTACCCAAAATGTAGCTGTTTATCTCAGCTTGCTCTACAGACCATTGATATTTCTAATAAATCAAATCTGCACTGAGATACTGACATTATTCTGATGTTGCGATAAAAACATGAAACTCTGACTGTTTGAAGCTGCACTCACAGACAGAAAATGCTGAAGTAGAAATGCACTTTTATAAACAAACTGCAGATAAACGGTAGTTCCCCTCTTTTCCTCCTGTTCCTATAATAAGGATTTTTTTCTCCCTTTTCTGTTTGACAATATTGAGTCAAATAAAGTCAAAACTTTGAACTAACAAAGTTAAAGATATGAGAAAATAAGTCAAGATTTTGGGACAATAGGTCAAAATATTTGAATGAAAAGTCAAAATGGTCCAAATTTTGAGATAAGATTCAAATTTTCACAAGGCACAATTTTGAGCTCAGTCAAATTATGAGTTAAAAAGTAAAAGTTTTGAGTCAATAGGTTCAAAATCTTTGGAATTAACAGTAAAAATTACAAGAAAATAGTCAACATTTTGAGATAAGATTCAAAGTTTGAGAAAAAAAAGTCACAGTTATGAGATAAAATGTCAGAATTTTGGGATAAAAAGTAAACTTTTGGGTCCAAATTCTGCCACAGAAGTCAAAATTTGAGGAAAAAGGTCAAAGGTATGAGATAAAGAGTCAAAAGTTGGGACAGTAGGTCAAAATCTTGAAATGATATTAAGATGACCAGATAATAGTCAAAATAATGAAATACAATGTCAGACTAATGAGATAAATCATCAAACTTTTAGAGAAGTCAAAAATTTGAGCTTAAAAGTCAAAGTTTAGAGATAAAAAGTCAAAATTATGTTTCAATAAGTCCAAATATTGAAATAAAAAGTCACAATTAAAAAGAATTTGTCAACATCATATGGGGAAAAAAGTCAAAATTATGAGACAAGTGGTCCAAAATCTTTGGAATAAAAAGTCAAAATTACAAGAAAATAGTCAACATTTTGAGATAAGATTCAAAGTTTGAGAAAAAAAAGTCATAGTTATGAGATAAAATGTCGGAATTTTGAGATAAAAAGGTCAGAGATATGAGATAAAAAGTCAAAAGTTGAGACTACAGTTCTTGAAATAATGTCAAAATGACCAGAAAATAGTCAAAATATTGAGATCAAGTATCAGAATTTTTAGATAAATAGCTAAATGTTCAGAGAAGTACAAAAAATTGAGCATAAAAGTCAAAGTTTAGAGATAAAAAGTCAAAATTTTGTGTCAATTAGTTAAAATATTGCAATAAAAAGTCAAATTAAAAGGAATTCGTCAACATCATGAGGGGAAAAAAAGTCAAAATTATGAGAAAAGTCAAAATATTGAGACATTAAATGCTGAGAAAATAGTCAAAATTCAGGTTCTTAAGGCTAAAACAGGAGCTAAAGGCTAAAGTACTGTGGTGCTGCATTTGAGATATTTTGTCCCAATACAACATAAATAAATTGGTAAAAAGTTGTGTGTATTTTAAATGATGTTGAATTTTGGTCAAAAAGTCTCTTTCCTTCATGAAGTTGAAAAACAAAACAGCGTAATCAAACTTGATTGAAGAGTTCACTTCTTTAAGCCTTTCAGTTTATTTTGTTTCTTTTTTTCTGTTCTGTAACTTTTCTCTTCAGTTTAACCTTTTACCCACGCTGCTTTCAGAGAAAACGTGTCTTTAAACTGACGTAAAACTAGAAAAACTCAAATCAAGCAACAAATAAACAAAGACGGTCTCTTCACTGGGATCACCACCAAATATTTCATTTTACATAAAAGTTTCAGAAAAAGAGAACAGAGCCAAAAGGTAAAGTGAACATTCTGGCTGAGAACAGGACTGAATAAATGTGTGTTTGGCTCCAGATGGGTTTCGTGTGTTGGCTCATTCACTGCTCAAACTTCACCGAGAGGGAAAGTGTCAAATGTTGTGTTTTCAGCTCGCTCTCGCCAAATGGCAAATTAAAACTGAACAGTTTGGACAAAATTTTAGCACAAAAGGAAAATAATACAAGATTTCAAAGATTAGCTTCAAAAAACAAAGTTAGTAAAATAAAACCACATGTTTTTGGCGAAGATGCTTCCATTTATCTAATGCAGGTTTAACTTCTTACGCTGATGATTGTGATGTTTACACGACCTTTATTGGGTTTTGCAGGGTTGCATCAAAATGCTGTGATGCACTTTTTTTTTTTTTTAAAGTAAAGCAGAATTGACTTCTTTGCAGGGTCAAATAAAAAAAAAAAAAGTCTACCCAGCATAAAGAAACAAACTTACTCGTGGTTTTGGAGCTGGAACAAACACCAAAAAAGTGTGATTAGTTAAGAAATAGGTCATTGATAAAACAGTGTCACTGTTTTCATTCAAAAACACCAGAATGCAAAAAGTTTGATTTCAGTGTTTTTAACTTCAGCTAAATGTTACTTGTTGTGATGCCGTTACATTTTTTGTAATACGGTTTTTTTTTAATGACAATTGTCATGGAATTTTCCTAATTCCTTATTATTCTACACAATTATTACCTTAATTTCCTCTGTATGTCTCAAACATAGTCACAGCCCTGTATTTGGCCTCAGATACACACATTCCTGTATTCTTCCAAAGTGAGGACCGTTTCTCTTGTATCAGGATGAGAGGAACATCCTAAGCTGAACTCATTGGTCTCATAAATAGATATAACAACCTTCAGAAATGATAAATACTGAATACACAGAGAGGTCTGGCAGAATTGACTCTGCACTACACTGTGTATCCAAGTTTACTGTCTGTCTCTTCTCCTCGATCGAGCTACATAAACTTTTTCAACTTAAGTCATCTGAGTCTCCTGAGTTTTCTTCTTCAAGTGGTCAAGCTTCCAGAAAATTCCTCCACAACAATCATTAACCGCTTACATCCTACCTACTCACCGTTACGAAAATAACCAGCTTCTTCAGTGCTCAGTGTCCTCTTTTTAGTCAACTCTCTTTGTGGGAAAGTCCAACAAAAATCATGAAATAGATGGGTCTCGCCATTGATCTAAATGGCTACAGCTGCTTCCTGTGAAGGGTAAGCTGATTGGTTACTGTAGGAGTGAGTGACAGGCCTGTTAGCCAATAAATGACCCTCTAATAGAGAAATTACACAAGACCAGTGAAGCAGGGAGCACTTGTTGTCTTTCACAGGCTGTCCTGGGATGAAAACTCGACAGAAAATGATGGGGTCAGTTTTATTTGCAGCTAGAACCCTGTTGAAAACAAAGACTTGCAGCTTTGTCAGATTGACATTGAGGAGGAAATGCTCTAAGACTGTGAAGCTGCTGTTATTGATGAGAACGGACACAACAGACAGACAAACAACGGACTTTACAGGAGAAATTTCACCACTTGGAATAATTTGATGAAACAACACTTTTGATATGTTTGAACTCTGGATTCCTCTGGTGGAAAGGAGAGTGAATATTCAGGGTACGGGCGTCAGGATGTGACGTATTGACCCCAAACAGGAAAACTGTGAAACAAACTTAGAGACTGAAATGTGAAGAATCTAAAGTCTGCAAAGTCCAGGGAATTGTTGGAATGATTGACACGCATACTCACAAAAGACAAATTGGCACTAGAGCAAAAAAACTGCGGTTAAATAAACACAGAAGGTGAAACCAATCAGAATGGGGCAGGAAACGGCCGAAGCAGGAAGTGAAGGGTAAGAACAGAGAGCAGAGGTGAGGGAGTGAAATAAAACAGGTGACTGTGTCCGTATAATGAAGCAGAAATAAAAGCGGCTCATTCTGCAGCTCTGGAAGCTCCTCTGAATATCAATGCTGCTGTATTTTACATTAGTGAAAATATTAAATCATGACATGCACCAAAGCAGGAGGAGAATATTCCCTTCCTTCGTTAGCAGCGTTTGACCAGAATGCAGCACGGTTAATAAATCCATCATGATGCGTCCTCTTCAGGCTGCAGCTGCTCCCGTCTCTGTTTAATGATGTTAAATTGTTATTTCGAGCTTCATACAAGCTGCTGCACGAGATTTATTCACACATCACTCTTTGTGTCTGTGGTTTGGTGTTTTAAACAACGACGTCTTTTATGAAAACTTCTCTCACATGCACTTTTTTTTATTTAGTCACAGGGATTTCCTGCACCACACATTAAATATCTGCACAAATCTGCATCAATTTTACTGAATTTTTATGTTATGAAGCAAAAAAATACAAGGTTACTTCATCAAATCTTCTGATTGGAGGATAAAGATTAAATTTGATCTGCAAAATATAACAATGAAAAACTGGCTTTAAGAGGTTTTTTCTTTGTACATATAGAATCAGATTTTGAGGAAAAAAAGCAAATTTTTCAACCTCTTTCTAATAATTTTGACTATTTTCTCAGCATTTAATGTCTCAATATTTTGACTTTTCTCATAATTTTGACTTTTTTTTCCCCTCATGATGTTTAAACCTTTAGCTCCTGTTTGAGCCTCTAGCCTGTGCTCTATCGCTCTCCTTTTTATCTTTCTTTTGCTCTTCTGTGTGATTTTTGTCAGACAATCCAGATCCTTTTTGAGCTTTTTCTTCTAAAGACATCACAGAAATTATTTTCAGCACAGAAAAACTTAGATGTCTCGGGAATTAGCATTTAGAAATAACCTATTTGAACGCAGTGAACTCATTTTGAACAGTCTCTTGAACGATTATTTGTATGTTTTATGGGTTGACTTTATTCTGCTCTTCTTGTGAAGCACTTTTAATTTCCTTGAGTTCTTCAAATTCTCTTCCCCGTCTTCCCAAACGTAGCCCTGACATCTTCTAAGTCTGTTTCCTGGAGCTGCATCAGAGCGGCGAGCGTTATCAGGCCTTGTTGGACAACATGTATTAAACACATGGCTGGTGTTCAGCTGGTTTCTGAGTCCGTCAGCAAGTCCACAGCTTTCCACCCAAGCTCCCAGACCTTTGAAGAGCCTGATTGTGTCCCACGCCTGATTTCAGTGCTAATTCAAGCCTCACACCCAATATCATTTGGCAGTAATGTGAAGGTAAAGCGGCGGCAATCTCAAAGGAACCCTTCAGCCCTCACTTCCATATGCTCTGCTTTGAGCCAATTTATATTTAGTGTTCTCTTTAACCTCTGTGTTATCTGGGATTCACAGGCATGAAGGACAGAGGATGAAACCAAATGTTTATTGAGTTGTAAATATTGTAAATGGAATCATGATGTTGCGCCCCCTCCTCGCGAGGCGTTTCCAATTATAGAAGGGTAATAAGACTCCTTTGTCAGGTCAGATCCGACGCGTCTAGCTCTATGATTGAGGAACAGGCTGGTGAAGTGGTCCAGGGACGGGATGGGAAATGTCCGACGATGATGGCGATGGCGACGACGACGCCCTTGTTGAGAAGACGCCATCGTTGCGGTCCAAACGGGATGTGGAGTCTGCGTGTGAAGCCTCCTTGTGATGTCCTCGTTTATCTCGCAGACTAATTCAGCCGCGGTGTAATTGCTTTCCACTCTCTTTAATACGGTTAATATTTACAGTCTGATTGTGTCCCGCACACACTCGAGCGACTTTACAACGACGACGACAAAGCGAGCGTGAATACCAAAGATCACACACAGACACACGTTTAATTATTGACGCGGACACACGCGTAGTTAGCGTGGCAGCACGTGTGGGTGCTCACACGCTCAATGGGTGTTTGTGTCTGTTCTGTTCGAGCGAGTGCACAGGTCGACATTTATGAGAACGAGCAGACGCAACAAGCCGGAGCTGGAGGTGAACGAAGCTCATCAGCTGAAACAAAAACGCTGGAATTAAAGAAACCAGCCCCCACCATTCATAAACATGCCACTTTAAATCCTGAGGGTAAACGACTGCTGTGTCTCCACATTTAACACCATTAAAAATTTACTGCAGACTTATTAGAGAACATTTACACATTCTACAAGCAGATTAGTCTCCACTGAGATAAAAGAAAACTCACAGAGCTTCATAATTAAATCAGATTCTTTCAGTCCTTTAACGGCCCCCAGCTCAGTCTGACCCCTGAACTTAGATTTTACAACACAAATCAATAAAAGACTGTGGCATTTATCGGTCCAGCTCATGAGACTACAGACGACTTTGGGGATCAACTTTTTATCGACGAGGACAAGATAGAGTCGGAAATCTGAGGAAATTCATTCACTGAAAATCTGAACGAACTTCAGATAATTTTGACTTTATAACAGAAATCAAAACTCAGATTTGACTCAATTTGTTTATAAGATGATCGCCTGATCTGTCATCACGTTGTTTGCCAATGTGATGATAATGAAACTAATATTACTAATAAAGTTGATGCCAAAATTCTGACATAAAAAGGCAAATATTGAGCTAACAAGTCAAAATTATGCAATAAAAAGAAGAATTGTTGAGGTAAAAGGACAATTTAGAGACAAGTCAAAGTTTTGAGAAAAAAAAGTCAAAATTTTGAGGAAAAAACAGTTAAAATTTTGGGACAAAAAGTCAAAGTTTTCAGACAAAAAGTCAAAGTTTTCAGACAAAAAGTCAAAGTTTTTAGACAAAAAGTCAAAGTTTTGAGAAAAAAAAGTTGAAATTATGCGACAAAAGTCAAAATTTTGGAAATGTTAGTCAAATTTTGAGACAAGGAGTCAAAGTTTGGAGAACAGAAGTTAAAATTTTGAGACAAAAAGGCAAAAGTTTGGAGGAAAAACATCAAAATTTTGAGGAAAAAGTCAAAATTTTGAGAAAAAAAGATATTGAGCTGAGTAAAAGGACAATTTAGAGACAAGAAGTCAAAGTTTTGAGAAAAAAAGTTAAAATTTTGTGACAAAAGTCAAAATTTTGGGAAAAAAAAGTTAAAATTTTGTGACAAAAGTCAAAATTTTGGGAAAAAAAAGTTAAAATTTTGGGACAAAAAGTCAAAGTTTTCAAAAAAAGTCAAAGTTTTGAGACAAACAGTCAAAGTTTGGAGAAAAAAAAAATGCGACAAACGTCAAAATTTTGCAAATGTTAGTCAAATTTTGACATAAAAAGTCAGAGTTTGGAGAAAAAAAATCAGTCAGGAAGAAAGTCAGGTGATACAGATAAAGTTTAGTCTGTTGAAACTTTTTCGCCTCAGACAGATTCACCTGCAGGTTTGTGAATCCTGAAGTGAACAGTCAGTCCTGCAGGAAACTCACCTGCTGAAGGTGACGATCAAACAAAAACACGTGAGTTTACGAGCTAAAGCTGTGTTCAAGAGAGCGAGGGAAAGCTTAATAAGAGCACGGAGTTTTCCAGAAAACAGAGCTGGGTCAGTGTTTAGACTCCAAGGCCGCGCTTCTTCAGTCAGCGCGTCAACACCAGCAGGAAGGTGAGAGTCAGGTGATGACAGGTGTTAATGAGCTGATTCACACCCTCAGAACAGAAGACACCTCTTTTCTCTGAGGCATATGGAACATTTTCTGCCTTTTGAAGAAGAAGAGAAAAGGCTGAGAGAAAAGGCTGATGGACATTTCCTCACTGGAGGTGTTCAGACTTGTTAATGATGTACACGCCGTTGGAGCTCGCCGTCTCTCTGTCAGACTGGATGACAGCAGACACGCTTGTTTATTCATGTTGTCGCTATTTGCACGTGGAACCAACTCTCCAAACGCCGTGCCACCGAACACAACACGCAAACTCCAACCCCAGAAAGTCCCCGCCAACATCAGAGAATTATTTTAGTGTCAGACTAAATGAATCCACCAGGGTAATGTGATTCACCGAGCTGCTGATAATGAAAGATGATTTGAATGAGAGTCAGCGAAGCACGCTGAGAGCACTGTAAACACACGGCTTTGACTCCGCTGTCCTACTTACAACTGATTTGCAGCTGATTTTAGAGAAAGTCTCCTGAACAGCAAGAAGTGTTGACACAAAATACTGTAAAAATACAGAACGAGCAGAACTCCTGCTGTAAAAGTGTGTCTGTAGTTCGGAGTCATTCAGGAAAGTCTCCACAGAGTCGAGTGACCAAACATCCTCTTTTTCCTGGATGTGTTCCTCCTTTTTTGTGGTAAAATACTGTCAGAAGATTTTATAAAACTCCCCAAAATGTGACAGTTTCACACAGCTTTTCCTGGCCTCTCCAGAATATGAATTTCCCCGTGGTCCTGACCGGTGTTGAGAATCTTTTTTGGCCCATTTTCAGTCAAAACTCAAAATAAAAAGTCAAAAAATTAAGATAAATAGTCAAGATGAAGAGCCAAAAGCCAATAGTTTTAGATAACTGAGATGATATATAATGTATAAAGCTAATAACTGTGATTTTGTTATGTTTCTAATGTACAGAGATATGGTCAATTTTATTAATATTTTATTTCTATCTTATATTTTGCACTGCATGCTATTTCTGCACATCTGTTAAGTTTATTTAACTCGATGTTTAACTGTGTGAACATTTTTTTATGTCACACCTGCTTTGGCAATGTAAACGTATGTTTATCATGTCAATAAAGCTTCTTGAATTGAATTGAAATGACAACACAGCAAAAAATTTGACAGATTAAAGTCAAAATACCATAATAAAAAGACCAAATTTTGAGATAAAAAGTCAAAGTTATAGGATTATTAAGTTGAAATTTTGTTGTCAGATGATAAAGTTGAAATTTTGAGATTAAAAGTCAATTTTTTTTAGATTGAAAGTCAAAATTTTGAAGTAAAAAGTCAAAGTTATAGGAATATTAAGTTGAAATTTTGAGATTGAAAGTCAAAATTTGGGATAAAAAGTCAAAGTTATAGGATTATAAAGCCGAAATTTTTAGATGTAAAGTCAAAATCTTGAGATAAAAAGTCAAATTTCCCAACAAAAATTCAAGGTTTTGAGATTAAAGTGAAACAAACTGGAGCTTAGAGTGTCTAAAGTGCAAAAACAAATGCATTTATTTGATTTATTACAAAGACATCACCGTGATGAGATAAGAGATGAGATTCAGCTTTATTGTTATTACACGTAAACAAGTGTAGAGTAACAAAATGAGGTTTGGCATCTCACCAGAAGTGAAATAATCTATTGTATGAACAAATGATTTTAATTTTTGACAGATAACAGATTCTCAAGTAAATAAAGATTCTATAATTTTACATATATAATACATATTATAATGTTGTCACTGGTGTAAACAAATGCAAACTCTCGTTTGTTGCTTTGGTTAACGTGTTTATGATGCACTGCCCCCTGCAGTTTGGGAATGGAACTCAATGGACGCGGTGCAGAGTGAAAAAATTGTTTCTTTTCTGTGACAAGTTTGTGCAGAAAACAAAACCCATCCTTGAGAGGGAGACAGAGTTTGACAACTGCAGTTTGGTGCAGTTGCAGCATATGAAGACATTTTGCATCTCGTCTATCCGATCTGTGACAAAACCAGCATATAGAATTATCCACAGAGTTAATTTTCTGCAGATATTTTTTGTGCACCATGTAAATAATCCCATATTTTGGACTTAAACTGCCTGTGTTCGTGTCACATCAGGATAACAGAATCAACTCAAGTGAACTGTCATTTCTTTACATCCTCTGTTGGCGATTCTTCCACCATTTTTGAAAGTAGTGCAAACTTTGTTAAATATCTATAATTCATGTCAGCATGGAGCCCTGTACCTGGTGCCAAGGCAACAGCTAATTGAGACTGGAATAGCCATACGAGCTTAAAAAAGGAAAAAAGAAAAAGGAGAGAGACCATCTGTTCGTGCAGACATAGGGTTCACTAAAGGACCTAATGATCGCACACCTGTTTCTGCACTCAGAGAGCAGATGATGTGAGGTAAAACACTCCAACAACACTCCAACACACTTTATTCTGTTATCACCTGAGCCACATCTAATGAACACTCACATCCAGGTAAAGTTTAACAATAAACATGCACAGAAAAACATCCTGAGCTGCAGAGAAACGCACGATGCAGAAGCTACGACTCAGCATTTTAGGACGATATCTGTCAAATCAACAGTCACAAAGTTTCAGTGCAAACAGGAAAATCTGCAGAAAGAAGCTTCAGAAATAAAGTGTTGAAAGATTTCCCACCAGATATTGCAGATCCAGATTATGTTTGATTCCAGATTTTGGAATATAGTCATGGAAAAAATTACCTTTTCACTCCACTTACAAGTGGATAAAATCAAGCAATTATGGTCAATAATTGGGTCCCATATGTACGTTTGTCACACCCAAATTTTCTGGACTTAGTAACCCAATATATATTTTATTGAAGGTAGTTATCCTCTTTATAAGTTTCTCAAGAAGATTTTTTGTTTTCAGTTTCATAAATATGTAAAATAGGCACCCTGAATATTTAGGAAAATCATGGTAATTGTGAATAAAATACTGTAAATAGTAAGAAACTGAAAGATACTTTTTGTTTGAAAACTAAAAGAAAAGAAGAACGAGGATTTTAAGACTGTTAAGATGTTAAGCTGCAGACTTTCATTGAAAAATAAAAAAGACAAACATGCAGCATGTGACGTTTTAAACCCATCAAAAAGACCCGAACTGTCCCTTTAATGAAGCGTTTCATATGAAACTCCAACAGTTTAACATTCTGAGTACAGAAAAGGAGTGAAGCGACAGCCTGGGTTGTTGTAGTGTTAAACAAAAGCTCTGCCTGCAATGAACCCGTCACGGCGGTGATGAGGCCGAGGCGGAGCGTGTCATAAATCACACGGGAGAGCAAGGGCGGTGGAGGGAAATTGTACGATGATAAATATTGAGAGGTGGAATGAGAAATAGTTTTGTCACAATGCGGAGACCTCGACGACGACGCCGACACTCCCATGAAATGCAGCTTTCTGATTGGTCCTGAGGAAAAACCTGAGCAGTAGTTACATTCTGCAGCCAGGAAACAAAAAGACTGGTGATAAATCTCCATCGTCGCTGCACGAACCGTCTCCTCAGACAAATAATTTACAGAGAACATGCAAACAAAGCTAACGATTTTCCACCCACTCTACATTTCTTCCCCCCTGAGGTTTTTGTCTGTGGAGCTCGTGCATCTTTCACCGAGCACAGAGTCCGCTGACCTCCTCACATACCACCTTAAAAACCTGCCTCCTGTGTGCATGAGCTCAGAGTTTCCTCCAACAGTCACATAAAGTCATTAAAATCGTGTGTTTAAATTATGAAATGATGACAAGCGACGCCCACTCTTGTTCTGGAAAGTCACTGCATGATTAAAAAGGCTTTAAATATTCTGTTTCCAGCTGACAGGTTGGTTGTGGTCATCTTATCTCGTGACTGTCAGACTCTGTGGGTCAGACCGAGGTCAACTACGTGTTACTTACACTCAAAGACATGAAGTGACACACGCACACAGACCACAGCACAGAAATGGGTCACAGTGACTCATAATAGATTCTTTCTTCATCTTCAGACTCTGCTTTTATGAGGCTGAGAGATTCAGGATTCTAAGGAACAGGGAAACACTTCACTGCTTTTTATAAACTCTTTAATATACATCAACACCTGCTGTATATGAAGCTCTTAAACGATGCTCACTGGATGTTTTCCAGACTCAAAAAAGCTCCTGGAGTGAAATGTGGCTCCGCAAAGAAGCAGAGTCTGTAATAAATAGAGAGAAGACACAACATGAAGAGTTAACGTAGCCGTAAATAGTTACACTGTTGTTCGCTTACGTAGTTTAGTAGCTATTTTTTTGCCTTCAGTCCATGTTTTAGCCTTTTATCCATGTTTAAGCCTTTTTCCTGTGTTTTAGCCTTAAATCCATGTTTTAGCCTTTAGTCAGTGTTTTAGCCTTTAGTCCATGTTTTAGCCTTTTTCCTGTGTTTTAGCCTTTTTCCTGTGTTTTAGCCTTTTATCCATGTTTAAGCCTTTAGTCCATGTTTTAGCCTTTTTCCTGTGTTTTAGCCTTCAGTCCATGTTTTAGCCTTTAATCCATGTTTTAGCCTTTTTCCTTTGCTTTAGCCTTTAATCCATGTTTTAGCCTTTAGTCTGTGTTTTAGCCTTTAATCCACGTTTTGGCCTTTGTCCTGTGTTTTAGCCTTTAGTCCATGTTTTAGCCTTGAGTCTTTGTTTTAGCCTTTAGTCCATGTTTTAGCCTTTAGTCAGTGTTTTAGCCTTGAGTCTGTGTTTAAGCTTTTAGTCAGTGTTTTAGCCTTTAGTCAGTGTTTTAGCCTTTAGCCTATGTTTTAGCCTTTAGTCCGTGTTTAAGGTTTTAGTCCATGTTTTAGCCTTTTTCCTGTGTTTTAGCCTTAAATCCATGTTTTCGCCTTTAATCCATGTTTTAGCCTTTAATCCATGTTTTAGCCTTAAGTCTGTGTTTTAGCCTTTAGTCTGTGTTTTAGCCTTAAGTCCGTGTTTTAGCCTTCAGTCCATGTTTTAGCCTTTAATCCATGTTTTAGCCTTAAGTCTGTGTTTTAGCCTTTAGTCTGTATTTTAGCTATTAGCCCATGTGTCAGCTTTTGGCTCGTCTTTTAGCCTTTAGCTCGTCTTTAAGCCTTTAGCCTGTGCTCTATCACTCTCCCTTTTATCTTTCTTCTGCTCTTCTGTTTTTTTTCCAATAGACAGTTCAGCTCCTGTTCCACTATTTCTCCCAAATAAATCACAGAAATCACTTTTAACAATCGTGGCTTTTATGCTTTTTTTTCTCTCTGTGTGGAATCTGTTGGCTTCCATTCCCAAACTGCAGGGGGCGCTGCATCACAAACATATTTACAAGAGCACTAACCTAGAGTAGAAGAAGTCCTCCTTTTTTTTACATTGTTTACAACATTACGCATTTTCAGAGATTTAAGACGCAGAAATTGTTCCAGGTTTAAGTCGGTTTAATCATCAGGGTTTTTTACTCATTGATTCAGTGATGTTAAATTATGTTTCTATGAAATTGAGCTTCTACGTAAGGAATAATGCGATAAAATGGCTTATTCAGACCTAACCGACCTGATAATCTGAGGTTCTGAGGTTCTGAGGTGAGAGCGACAGCCAGAGTTAAAAATGATCCTTCAAAAGCAGGAGGAGGAGAAACTCAGGAAAGATATTGAAGCGCAGAGATTCAGGAGCTGCTAACGGAGAGAGAAGCCAGCATCCGCTCATCGATACATCAAAGAGCTGACACCGCCTTGCAAATTTGCTAAAGCTCATTTGTAATGTTTTCCGCTTGTCACTGGCCTTAATGTGCGCAGCTCATGGGAGTCGCAGCTCGCCGCATGATCAATGGTCGTAGCGGAGAGCTGCATCTCACCATTCGATAGCGTCGACTCGCCGTATGCAAAGCACAGACGCGGTGACTGATGCTTCTTTTGCGCCAGCTGGGGATGGAAGTTGTCACACAGGTTATAAATTGCACTTTTGGCGTGCAACCCCCCGGCGTGCTCCCCTGCATGCAAAGGCAAAGGCTTTTGTTGAACACTCTTTCAAAGTCACTCCAGGCGAGCAAACGCCGCCGCGGCGGTCGAGCGGAGGAGCGGTGGCTGCTGGGACGTGGGCCAGCTGTAACGGTGCAGAAACCTCAGCTTGTTCGCTCGCCGTTTAATGATTTTGCAGTGATTATGAAGAGTCTTCAGGGTCGAGGGCGCCTCCTTTAAATCATCCTCTAATTGGGTCAGATGGTCATTCATGGATTGAGGGGAATGAGGAAATCTACTTTATCGAAACTTTTTTCTTTAACTTCAGTTTTCTTTCAATCATCATCGTCGTCTGTACTCAAAAAAACCATTAACCTGCCACTCTGGGACTCAGATCGATTCAATAACTGTGATTTTATCTCAAACACGAGTCGATTAAAATCTATTAAGGCAAAATAATCAAAAATAATCATGTGTCTTATTATAATCAGGCTTCCTCTGCACATCTTTACTGTCAGTGCTGCACATTTTCAATATCTCTTTCCTTTTTAAAGTCAGTTTGACAACAGAGGATTGAGGCTACAGCAGAAAGAAAAATATTAATAATAATAATAAAAAAGAAGATTTTGAATTAAATTCATAGTTTCATGGGAAAGACAACTTAATTACAGCCTTTAGTTATTTTTATTCCAGGGCTACTCATTATGCAGCTCACAAAATCAATTAATGTAGTTTCCTAAAGGGGGAAACTGTCAAACCTGGCAACGCAGAACGCTTACAGAATAGTGAAGAGGAGATAAGAAAGTAAACGGCAAGAGCTTAGGGTTGAACAGTGAAGATGAAATATATGATTCCATGACAAACAGACTAATAAATCTTTATTTGTTCATTGTGGCATGAACTGTTTGTGCTTAGTCATTTAACACCTGAGTTCTGATACATCTGCCTGGACTGTTTTACTTATTTTGACTGTAAAACAATAAAAAATGTTCTGGGAGTAAGTGCTTAGGCTTTATTTTTTCTGGACAACTTGGAAGTTTTAATATCAGGGTGTTTCTTCCAATTTGCTGCTTGTTTTATGAGAGTAAAACAGGAGAAACACTCCAATCAAACAGAGCAAACACATTTTACAGGATAAACTGAAAATTTAAAAATGTATACAACAACACCTGTGAGTCTTCTTCCTCTTATTTTGTATATAAACGAGTTTTTCACAGTCTTCAGATCCTCCAGCATCTCACAGCTTCTCCCTCTCCGAGCGTAAAAGTCACTTGAGGATGTTTGCTCCTCATCACGAGACAAAAACTGAAACTGAAAGTAGAGGAGAAAAATATTCAGCTGCTCACACACACTGTACTGAACAAACAAGTTATGGAGCTTATCTTAATAAAGATTAGCAACAATACAAGCATCAAATCAGGCTCAAACACCAAAAAAAAACCTTGAACCACTTTTCTGAAAATGGCGTGTCACATATATACTCACATAGTACAAACACAGCCCGTTACTCCGTTCTTAAAAAGGTTACTACATATCGTTGGCAATAGAATACACACATTTTGTCCAAGTTAGACTTGGTACATCTTTGTAAAAGAGTCACTATACAGAACTAGTATCAACTTACACATGAAATCACATATATGAAGTAAAAAACTAGATAGACAGAGCTTCATTCATCCTGAAATTCATCCATGTATTGTTACCTTTTCTCACATGAAGTTGCTCCTTTTGACTCGAAATGACACAGGAAATGGAGGTTTTATAACCCGGGAGGATCTTATTTTTGGCATTTTTGGACAAACTCTGAGTGAAATTAGCGTAATAACCACAAATCCACTGATAGAGCAATGTCTCCACTTTCAGAAACCGTTGGAACTTTTCTGATTGTTAAGGAATAAAGAACACACAAATGCAAATGCGTCAGCGCTGACGCATCTGTCATTCAAGGGTTAAGGACCCTACTGTGTTTCATTTTGATGTCATCTTTGGTCATCAGTCTTGATTTGATCATTTAATAATGAAGATTTTGCAGTCAGAGTTTTATCTTCAAATGAACAAAATCACTGCTGTGCTCAGTTAATTCTTCAGTCTGCAACTTTTTTGCATAAATCAGCGCCCGCACAGACTCCAAAATCCCAGATTTAGAGAAAACAGAAGCTGTAATTCTTGTACTGAGGGATCAGTGTGTAAACCTTGATCACTGACGTGTTTATACAGTGAGGAAGAATTTTCAGGAGGATCTCCAGCTTCTCCTCTGCAGGTTTGTTTACAACCATCTGAAGTTTGAAACACCTGAGGACGTTTCGCTCCAGGGAAACAAACTCCATCGTCTGTGAGTGAGTGGGAGAAAATTGCAACCTGGCGCTCTGCCTCGGCATTAGCTGTGCATTTAGAGCACCTGTCAGCTCTTGGGTCTAATTCACTCATCCAAATTATAACCTGAATAGCTTCTGTCTCTTTTTTTTTCTGCTGATCTGTGTTCCTCTCCTCACATTTGTGCGACTGGATCAGCAGAACATACCACACAAAACAGCCTTTGTGCCAGGCTCCATTACAGGTAAAATATATTCATTGTTTGTCATAAACTTTCTCCGTGCCGCAGCAAATCCAGACACAACAGAGCCCTGAAGGGGAATTTTACCTCGATTTGGCTCGATATTTCCTCCTGTCGCAAACATTTCACTGAATATATCCATTCAATTTCCTCGCGCCTGTGAAATCCATTTACTTGGGGAGCGAGTGCCTCAGCCTTCCACGGCTCCAGAACGGCAATAATGATATAAATGACCCTTCAAATGAATGGAGATCTGCTGCTGTGTATCAATTCTGCTACTTCAGGAGAAGTTGGGGAGGATTGTTTAAAGTGCACCTTCCTCCTGAGGTGACTTTACCCAGAGTTCCTCCCCCCAGGGAAACACGCCGGTGGTTTAGCTGCGTATTGATCTGGGAGGGGGTGAAGGTATTCCCAGTGTTGTTCCTGCTCCTGTGCAGAGAGAAGAGAAGAGAATAGAAAATTTAATTGATCCCAAACTGGGATATTGGGTCGTTACAGCAGCTATTGTTCGAGTCTGTGAAACAATGTGATACAGGAACAACTCAATGCACAGAAAATAGAAAATTGCAGTGGTTCCCAACCTTTTCCAACTCTAAAAAAAAAATCTTGGCCCAACTCCAGCTCTAGAAATACAGAGGTCATTTATACTTTCTCGCACATTTTTAAAATATATAAACATTTGACCATGTTTAACCCTTAGGATACCAAACCTGCAAAAAAATACAACAACTTGCTTTTCAATGACTGGCATTTATAAACCATTTGTCCAATCCAAAACCTAAAAAAAATGGCAAAAATTCAAATTCTTAAGTTTCCCAAAGTACCTGAATGTATCATGACATCAACAACATGCGTCAACAGAACGGAAAAGACGTGAGAAGTTGATCAACCTTGCCTTGACTCTCATGTCGTCTTTGAAAATTTACAGAAAATCAACTGTTTGCACGAGTTAAATTCTTTAAAACACAAAATTTTCTTTGCTTTTTCTGCTTTTATCAAGCCCAAAGGATTAATATACACCTTGTATTCGCACTTAATAGATCCTTTAATTTTTTTCTGAACCCACAGTGAGAAAAAAGTAAAAGAAGCAAAAAAAAACAGAGACTGGTTGGCATCCAAAGGGTTAAAATATTTGTAAACGTGACTGAGTTTTAACATTGGAAACATTTCTCTGTATGTTTTTATCTTCATGTAAATACCACACGCTAAAATCAAACTATGTTGGAGATGATTTCGAGGCCCTCTTGCAGTACTTTCGCGGCCCACCACGGGGCCACGACCCACAGGTTGGGAATCACTGTAATAGGGAGATTATATATTTAGACCCAGAAAAAATTGTTGAGCGAAAAAATAGAATTGGTAAATATGTATTTACACAAAAACTTACATAAACATATCCACAGGTTTTAGAGAACAGAGGTAATAGGGTCAATGACAAAAAGAGGGTCTAAAAACGTATTTTTTAAAAGTTTTTTGAAAATGGATAAAAAACATATTTCTGAGAGAAGAATTATGTTTTCTAACAGATTTCAGTAGATGACCAACATTTTAAAGATTTTAGGTTCATTATTTTTTAGTATTTTTAATTTGAGCACCCAAAAATGTCAAGTGGTGCAACCAAATATATGAAAATATTTTTATATGTTCCTGTTATTTTTTCTGTGTGAAATTATTGGCAAGTATGTCTCAAGTGTCTGTAGTGACTCATACATTTTCATTTTGTGTGTTTCATTTCTTTTATTTGTGAATAAGATAAATAATTTGATGTTAAAATAACATTTCACATTATTACATTGGTTGTACCACCTGACATGGAAATTGTTCCAGTCACCAATGAAGTGAAAAAACCTTTTTTATCAGTATTTCAGAGAAATCTACAAACTTTTCCACTTGGTCACAAATGTCATTTGGACTCCTCTGGCTGATGCAGTTTCCTGTTTCCTGTTTTATTCTCTTCACTTTAAAATAAAAGTCTAATGTTACGGTTGCACCACCCTGACATTTGACAAGGTGAAAATTACGGGACAAAAGTTTTTGACATTTCTCAACAGCTTTAAAATTCTTTTTATTTGCAAAGAATGTTTTATCTAAAAAGGTTCAAGCATAAAATAATACCACTGTATTTTTAATTTCCATTTACAATAACTGACATTCAATTTTTAGAGTTTAATTACTGTGGATACTTGTCAGGACGGTTGCACCACCTGACATTTTGGGGGTTTGAGGAACCAAAACACAAAAAAACATGTTATATTTGAATAGTTTAAAGATGTGTTCAAATAACACAGGTTTCATAGAATAAAGAAATACATGTGATGAAATACTCAATTCACAAAAAAAGGGGACGTCACCTCATTGACCCAATAATGTAGCACAGTAGTAACAGAGGTGATTTAATTCTGAGAAACTCTGTCTGACCCACAGCGACTCCTGATCCACATCATAAATCCACCCACAGGGTCAGGAGATGATGGAGGGCAGAGAATCCCCCACTCATGAACACTTCCACAGAAACAAAAGGAGAAACTCTGCACAGTCAGAGTCAGGCAGAAAAACGAAGCTTTGACCTTTGACCTGTATAACATCCAGAGCGCTGAAGCAGACCTGTGCACTGACTTTTCAGCCTCAGTGACTTCAGAGCGGAGAAATGTCAGGAAGATAAATGTTCAGATCTGTTCAGAGACATTTACAGAAAAGATGAAGATGCACTTTATAGATTTACATACTGCAGAACCGTTCATTCAAGACGTTATTACGATGATTATTTTCCTCTACTGTTGTTTCGTGATGTTTCTCTGTGAAGTCACACACTGGTTTTTGAACAGGGTTGAAGCTTAAAGGGATAGTTCATCTATTTCAGCTCAGGTTTGTGCTTCTTTTGCAGATTTGCTCTTCTGACTACAGTCAAGACTTGTGACATTTTATTTTGAATTTTATTTTTGAAAGTAGTCTCATTCAATTATTAAAAAAAAAAAAACTTCAAGCACGTCTTTGAAGTAGGTTGCTCTTTTTGTTGATGGATATGATTATTCATATTCATATGAATGTTATAAATGTGAGAATTCAGCCTGTTTTTTTAAGAAGACTCAATCAATCGATCAATGTTTTATATTAAAAACATTTTTTATTCAAATCAAGAGGGACTCAAAATGTTTTTCTTGTAATGATCAGAAAAAAACAAAAACATTAAGCATTCAAAAAGAAATAAAAGATAAAAATCCACTGATTAAACTGTTTGAAATTATATAGAAAATTGAAAATAAACACTCTTGTTAAACACATTTAAAAAAAAAAAACTTTTAAAATAAAATGTAAAAGAAAAAATGAAATAATCATCATTTTTAAAAATAAAAATAAGTAATTACAAAACAATTCATTTAAGCTTTGAATAAAAAATGTTTAAATGTGTATATAGAGTCAAAATAGCTAAAATAAAACTTTCCAAAGTATGATATAATATACAAATTATATAACTATAAAATGTTTATATGAACTAAACCTTCAAAAATGGAAACAATATACATATTAACAATATTAGGAATATGTAAAAGTTTGACAAAATAAAATTTAAAAATGAAGAACTTAACACAACAAAAGCAAAAAAAAAAAAAAAGAGAGAGAGAAATAAATAAACACAAATTAAAGTAGAGGTTGATGATAGAGAAAGCCATTTAAAATGAATTTTCCCTCATGACACTGAAACATTGGAATTAAGAAGAATATTCAAAGTTATGAAAGAATAAAAACCCAACATAACATTGGAGCAGGACTGAAAAAATGTTTTTTTTAGCTTCTTTTTTTTAGGCAGACGCATCAAAGCTGAGAGTTTGTTTTCATCTGAGGAGCAAATAAAAGAGAATAAAATCTAAAAGGTCTTTCTGGTTTATTCTTTACAAGACGGAGTTTCATCCAAAGTCACTTTGTCTTTTAAAAACCAACAGAAGAAATTTTAAATCAAAATGAAAACCAACAAGCAAATTCCTTTATTTTCCATGTAAATAAACTCTTAGAGTGATACAGATTTAAAAGCCAAAGTCATGGATTAACAACAAGTTACAGTAATTTATGAGCCTATTACACACACACACACACACACACACACACACACACACTTCTTCATGCATGTTTTCTGCACACAGACAGATTGGAGCATTCATGCATTTCCTCTGAGTCGTACTTTCTTCTGTTCCCTGCTTCCTCTGAATTAATCATAGTGTTGTTTTGTTATCTCACCATGTAAGCATTAATTAATGATTGTAATCAGTGAGGAGAATTAGTGTAGTCGCCATTCGACTTAATTAATTACCTCAGCCAGGGCACCTGGGAAACACCCCAACAACACCGGTGCACAAAAACAAGAATTCATCTCCGGGTGAAGTGGAGCTGCTGAAGGTGACGGCAACAGACGGGGAGGCTGAGAAAGAGAGGGACCCCCCAAGGTCCTTATTAATATCTCCGTAATGTTGGTTTTTTGTCTTCTATAATTTCTATAACTAGTTTTTTTTCTGTCAATTAGTCAGAAAACCACGTCCGCCCTCGACTTGGTGGAAGGAAATTACAACGTACGTAAATTTAGGGACGTCTCTCGCTCACGACACACGTTTGTGTGCGAAGTGTTCACGACGCGATAGTAATCGTGTTAATTATTAACACGTCGTCCCTGTGCCGCCACGTCTCGGCGACTAATCCTCCTCTTTACCGGGGGAGAAGGGAGCCTCTTGTAGTATAATCGACGATTTAATCTTAAATAAGTGTCCAACTTAATCTGAGAAGTCCTCGAAATTTCGTCACTAACTACCAAACGAAACAAATGCGAGACTTATAAGTGGCTGTTAGTGTCAGTCTCCCTGAAGTCGACATACAGGTTTGTTTCTGCCGTAAAAATCAGGGTTTTCATAAGTGTGTATGTGGCTTCTGGAGCTTTTTCAGCCTCCCTCTAGTGGACGCTTAAGGAACTGCAGTTATTTTTTTTATTTTATTTTTTATTTTATTTTTTTTAACTTTCGTCTGCCTTCTTTTCCATCTTTCTTCTCTACTGTGTGGACGAAACATTACAACACCTATAATCACCAGCTTACATCTGATCTACAAGCTATTAAAAAGAACAATTACAGAGATCAATCACCTCGTCACTTTCTGCTACTTAAAATCTCAAGAGGGAGAAATAAAATCATTCCATTAAACGAATTAAATAATCAATAATGAACTTAAAGTGAGGAGTGCCAATGAAAAAAAGTGGCATCCATCAGTGGATTTTTTTCATATTTCAAGATGACAATACCAGGATTCATGGGGCTCAAATAGTAAACGAGTGGTACAGGGAGCATGAGATGTCCTCATGAGAATCTTTGGGATGTTCTGGAGAAAACTGTGCAGTGGTCAGACTCTCCCCATCAGAAACCTGCAGAAACTGGGACATCAGTTCATGTTGTTTCAGTCAAAAAAACGTGTAAATCAGAATCAGAATCGCCGTTATTGCCGAGTATCTTCAAGAAGCATGCAAGGATTGACTGCCCTTAAAACTGTGCTCTCTTTGAACAAAACCAAGTAAGAACAAACATTAAATATCAAATATATATAAACAAAATTAAGTAACTACAAGTTAGAAAGAAAAAAAAAAGACACTTTAACACATTACAGTGAAGTTAAATGCAAGAATGTGCATGAGACTTGACAGCGAGACGACAGATTGATTTGATAAACACTAGATTTAGGCCTCAGTCACCTGATTAAAATCTAATTTTTAGATATTCAAGATAATTCTGAACCTATCAGTAGCTTTTAAATGAACTGAGTTGTTCAGATTTGAGAATTTTGCACGTCGTACTATTTGCACTCCTTGTATTTGTCCGTCAAATGTATCCAAAAGAAAACTAGATAATAGGGAGAATGCTCTTTAGTTGTTTTGAAAAGTGATTTTTATGGTCTTGATCTTGTCTCTGTGAATTCTGGTCTTGATCCCAACACTAGAGACTTTCTCCATGTAGGTCAGCAAAGAAATCATAAGAAGCAACTTAAGAAAAACTATGAAACAGAAAAACCTGTTGTCCAGAAACGACACTAAGGGGTTGAAATTTGAGCGTTGAGATGAGATTTTCTTCTCCTTTAAGCTCAGGCTTTGTTTTTAGCTCCAGCAGCAGCAGCTGATTAACATGATTAATGAATCTGGGCTCAACAAGTCGCAGAGATAATTTCCATGAGCTGCTTTGTTGCTTTAATGTGAACTCTGCTGCCCAGGACGGCGTCGGCGTGTAACTTCTCTCCTCTGCAGCCGTACAGTTAAACTCTGAAGGAAATGCAGAATAAAAGTGATAAAAAAAAAACTGTTCTCTCCATGTTCGCAGCATCTTAGCGAATCAGTCAGGCATTTTCCAATTACAGCTCGACAGTCAGAGGCCCATTCACCAGCAGCAGAGCAGACACAAACAAGGAGATTAAGAATAAATGATACGACACACAATCACGCATCTAACCAGACCATGACTGAGCTAACCGACGCCGCGCCGCGCTATAAGAAAAACGCCGAATGGAGATTCACACGGGAACGGAGCGAGACACGTGGGGAGAAGAAGAAGCGAAAAGATTTGTGGCGACGATAGAAGTTGTTGTGATTGATTATATGTGATGTAGAGCAATTAAAAGAAATTAACAATTTGCATTTTAATAACATTATTATCATCAGTTAAATGAATTCATTAGTCTTGATTAGTTCGGTATCAGGATGACAAGTGCGGCTCAACAGAGCATGATGACACTAATAGAGGGCTGGGGGACGTAGCGGCGCCGGGACAGATAGACGGCGAGATACGGGGGGGGTTAAACTCTGCGTGGTTATAGAAGCATCATTTACAAACGCTCTGAAACATTTGTACCAAACTCAAACTCTCAAAGCCGACAAATGAAGTGAATCCAATAAAAAAAAAAGACAAACTCTTCATCTACTTTAATGGAAAAACACCAAAGTAGTCGACCGTGACCGACTGTGATGAGATTATTTCATTTGGAGGAAAAGTTTCAGCTCAAACTGACTTTTTTTTTTCCTGTTGAAGTGTTGTCTTTAGTTTGCTTTAAGAGAACTTGTTGAAGTTTTGACCTTTCCACAAATCAGCTTATTGGACAGCTTTGGCGAGCCAGTTTGTGACAAAGATAAAAGTATTTTTGTAGCAGTTTCAACATGAAATGTGACATCCACAGCCTCTAAACGTGGAATAAATTCACATTCACTGTCAGGTACTTTACATTTTTAAGACATGAATATAAGTCACTCCCTGCTGCAGGTTATTTCCAAAGTGATGAATCAAATCAAAGAAACTTAAAGGGACAGTGAGGACTTTCTAAGTGATCCTGAAAAAATCTCATCTCTACATATTTGCCTGATCATTATCCAAAATTGAAAATGAGATTATCAGAGCTAAAAAGTTGAAGTCTCTTTATTTAGTATTAATGGTGGCAACAGGAGCTGGACTGTCTGACAGAAAAGAGACAGAAGAGAAGAAGAAAGATAAACATGAGAGAGATAGAGCAGGAGCTAAAGGTTAAATCAGTCTCTAATCTGTTTGTGCTAATGTTGATTCCTGTCCACATGCAGCAGTTATTCTGCAGTGATCTGTTCAAAACCTGAGAGTCTATCAATAAAATGAAGAGCCAGGTTTGAGAGATTTTATTATGGTTCTTATGTAGCTGGTAAAAACACTGATCATTTAGGAAAATGACGTTCTGGTAGCCAGGGTTTTCTTTTAAAAACATCAGAACAGACAGTGCAGAGTAAAACTGAAAACAACAGGAGGATAAACTTCCTTCTTCTGCTTCTTTTGTTGTTGTTATTGTTTTTTAACATGCAGATTGAGTCACTTCGCTCATGTTGTTTTCATGTTTTTAACCTTAAGTGTCTCTTTGTCACAGCAGCTGCAGATTTATTCCTCTAATTTCAAATTACCGTAAAGAGTAGTGTATAAGGGCAACTGTTTTTTTTTTTTTTGTTTGTTTTTTTTTGTCTTATTAAAGGGATCACAAAGACTTTCCAAGGGATCCTGGAAAAGTATCATCTCTAGATATTTGCCTGACCGTAATCCACAATTTAAAATGAGATTATCTGCGCTAAAATAGGTTATTTCTAAATGTTAAAGGCTAAAACAGTCTCTAATGTGTTTGTGCTAATGTTGATTCCTGTCCACATGCAGCAGTTATTCTGCAGTGATCTGTTCAAACCTGAGAATCTATCAATAAAATGAAGAGCCAGGTTACGTTTGCTCTGCTTGGTGAGGTTGGAGTTGGTAGATGAGCACTGGTAGGACACAACCAGGATTCACTAACGTTACAGACACATCTCAGAGCACCGAGCTGTGAGGAGCTGAGCTAAATGTAACCGGCTACTAAATTACGTTACAAACTCACAAAGTTTGATTGATGTCACGTTTTAAACAAATACTTAACCTTGTTGCGTTGGATCCAGTAAAAAGTTGTCTTGGATAAGAAAAAGGAGTTAAAAAAGACGATCCAATCTACTTTCACTTTCACTTTCAAAACAAATAAATCGAGATAGGTTGGTGTTTTGGTGTATTGATGTTTCTTCACTTTAATTAGTCTCAACAAAGCAGTTCAAAAAACAGCACAACAAACATTTCAGTTTCTCTGTTTGACGTAATCGTAACATTGATGAGTGACGGTGAAATCTCAGTGATGTTTCATGAAATTAGGGCAAACTTTGATGTTTCTTTTTGTCTTATTTTACACTTGTTTGATAGTGAAACCAGTATTTAAGAATCACAACAGCACATGAAGCCCATTTCTTAGACAGAAAATTAGTCTAATGCACCATTTTTGTTTTATTAACGTATAGTTGATGTGAGAAATGTTGAAGTAGCAACAATACAGAATAAACTGTTTGAGTTTCAAACAGCTCCAATAACCTGTTAACAACATTTAAGCTGCACTTTTGCACTCGTGTGAACCACCACTTTGTGTTTTATTTCCAAATGAAACTGTGTTATAAATACAGTAGATTAAAAAGCAATTTTCCCCATAAAATTAAGATGATTAGAGGATTATACACTGCAGTGTTTTGAATGTTTGTTGAAAGCCTGTGACCCTGATTAGTTAAGGTTAGATGATATTTTCTGCACTCTGCAGACTGAAAAAGAAAAATAACTTCTGACAAACAACAAAGGGATATGCATTCAGGTAAAATCCTTTTCTAGGACAGGTAGGTGTGTAAATGAACAGGGGAGAGTTGAAGTGGGAATGAAAAATACTGTTGTGCAGCTTTGGAAAGTGAAGCATGAATAATAAACAAAGTCAGCATGAGGTAAGCATAATAAGTAGATCTCAAACTACATCCCTGTTTTGTTTTTTTGTTTTTTTTTCAGCTTTGCTCTGAGGTGCAGACCTGAGCCCTCAGGTAACAAAGCCTCTCTCTGCAGAAAGAAACCAACTGCATCTGAAAACGATTTTTTGCTCTTCAACACTGTTCAATCTCCCGTTTCCTTCGTGCATGTGTGTGTGAGTGTGTGTGTGTGTGTCGTTAATGCACAGTATGTCAGCGACTTGAACAAGAAAAATAGCCACAACCCAGAATCAATCAACAAAAACAATGTGCCGTGCATTTAATCCTGAGGGTCTGTGACCTTCGCTGCGTAGAATATCAATTTATCTCCAAATTATTTGCAGCACTCCATCATCCAGTGTTTGGTTACTCCGGTTGTCCATCCCAGAATATTCCTCTGATTTCACCTCAGGCAGAGATTAATTTGAGTCTTATGAACTCAGAGCAAAGTGAATCTAAAGTCAGAGAGTTCTGGAATTGATGGTATTTTATCACAAAGGGAGCAACTGGAGGCTTTAAATCAATAATAAAACTTTACAATCCAACAAATGAAGCTATCTCTGAAGTACAGACCCTTATATGATGCTTAAATTAGAGATTTACCTTCAGGGTCTGGAGACATTTAAGAGTTTCAAAGTGTTAACCTGGTTTTTCAAAAGTGGCTCTTACCTGGAAACTCTTTGGTCTCATTTATGAAAAGGTCACAGTTTGGGTTAAAAAACAGGTTAGTGTTTGATTTCTGTCCCACACAGGACACACACCTCGGCCTCCCGGGTGGAACAAACTGTGTTGTTTGGATCCATCCATCAAGAGACTTTGTGGATCTTTGTACTCCCACCTTGACTCCCCAAAGGCCTTTTCTGTGCAGGAACATGTGGCAGTAAACAAGTTTGAGAGCCGCCCAATCACAGCCTTCAGAGGGGTTATCTCACCGAGCAAACACCGAGCAAACACCGGGCGAACACTCAGCAAAACTGTTTAAAGAAGGGTCAGTTTTACACCAAAGCAAAGTGTCGGACTGTTTAATCCAACACGATTTTACGTAATAATCATGTAATCATGTAATACTCATGTTTCAGTACTCAAAGAAAGCAACATGCCTTTTTTTAAAGTCTTTCTTATGTCTCCATGGTTCCCCCATTGTGATTTTTAGTTTTTCCTATGGTAGCTTTTTTTGACTTATATCCATAGAGGTACCTTTTAAATGATATCCTTTTTCATGTTATTCATAGTTTGTTGAACCAGAGTACTTTTTCGTGATCTAATGTTTTAGTAGTGCTTCAATTCTGATTGTTTTAAATGAGAGAACGTCATCGCTATCTTGCTGCGAAACAAAATTACCTACCTTTGTTTCAGCTGCTGTCTCTTTAAGGCCCCCAACAACACAACCCCCTTCACTCTGATTTGCTGATTCAGAGGTAGAGCCATGGACCAAACTTGGTGTTTGAGGCCCCTCAAACTTGTAATGAAACAGTTAGAAGATACTTATGTGATGAACTCTTTAGTTCAGAAAGTCTAATCTCACTCAAAGGCTGATCTTGTGTTGATCTTGTGTTGATCTTACACTAAACTTGTGCTGTTCTTGTGCTAAACTTTTGTCGATTTGGGGTGATGATGTGTTAATCTTGTGCTGATGTTACGCTAAATTTGTGCTGTTCTTGTGCTTACTGTGTCTCAATCTTGTGTTGATATTGCGCTGATCTTGTGCTGATCTTGTGCTGATCTTGTGATGATTTTGTGTCAATCTTGAGCTGATTTTATGTTAAACTCGTGCTATTCTTGTGCTTATTGTGTCAATCTTGCGCTGATCCTGTAACGAACTTGTGCTGATCTTGTGTTGATCTTGTGTCGATTCATTTGCTGATCATGTGTCAATCTTGTGCTGATCTTGTGTCAATTTTGTGTCAATCTTGTGCTAACTTTGTGCTTATCTTGTGCTGATCCTGTGCTTATCTTGTGTCGTTTCTTTCGCTGATCTTGTGTCGATCTTGTGTCGATCTTGTGTCATTTCTTTTGCTGATCTTGCGCTGATCCCGAAACTAACTTGTGCTGATCTTGTGCCAATCTTGTGTCTTTCTTTTGCTGATCTTGTGTCAATCTTGTGTCAATCTTGTGCTGATCTCGTGTCGCTCTTGTGTTGATCTTGTGCTAATCTTTTGCCAATCTTGTTCCCAACTTTTGCTGATCTTGCGCTGATCCTGAAACTAACTTGTGCTGATCTTGTGTCAATCTTGGGTTGATCTTGTGCTGATATTGTTGTTTCTTTTGCTGATCTTGTGTCAATCTTGTGTTGATCTTGTGCTGATATTGTTGTTTCTTTTGCTGATCTTGTGTCAATCTTGTGCTGATCTTGTGTCAATCTTGTGCTGATCTTGTGCTGATCTTGTGTCGTTTCTTTCGCTGATCTTGTGTCAATCTTGTGCTGATCTTGTGTCAATCTTGTGCTGATCTTGTGCTGATCTTGTGTCGTTTCTTTCGCTGATCTTGTGTCAATCTTGTGTCAATCTTGTGCTGATCTCGTGTCGCTCTTGTGTTCAACTTGTGCTAATCTTTCGCCAATCTTGTTCCCAAGTTTTGCTGATCTTGTGTTGATCCTGTTTCACTCTTCTGCTGATCATCTGCTTGTGCTGATCTTGAGCTGATTTTTTGTGCTGATCTTGTGTCAAACTTGTGCTGATCTTGTTCTGATTCTGTTCTATTGTTGTGTTGAATAAGTTCTGTTCTTTTGTTGATCTTGTGCTGATCTTTTGGGGATTTTTTCTTGATCCCGTCTTTTGCTGATAAAATATTGATAAATGTGCTGATATTGTAAAGATCTTGTACACATCTTGCTGACCTATGTTGATCTCATGTGTTGTAAGATCTTGCTGTTATTTCGCATTTGTGCAAACGTTCAGCATGAATCAAAACCAGAGCTTCAGCACAACCATCAAAGAAAACTGATGCACATGAAACTGTGAGGAGACTCAGATCTGATGAAAACTTGTTTGTGAAGCTTCATGTGAAAAATCTAAAATCATTCAGTTTTCTGTCGACATGTCATGACCCCCCCACCCCCGCCCGGCCTTCAGTCATCTTTCTAATCCTCCCAAACCGCTCTGTCACATCCATTAGCTCCTCATGTACCAGGCAGATGCACTTGTCAGAGATAATGACATTTTAATCAGGTTTGGGCGTAATTGCGCTTCATTGATTGATAATTGTTTTGATTGACGTGCGGTGAGACACTAATTGGGAGCTCCTGGAGTTATCAGAGAAATTAGGTGTTGTCTTTGTCCCTCTGTTTCCTTCAGACTGCGATCGTTACGCCGCGCTGATTGACGGGGAGAGCGCCAGTTTGACTGAGAGTGTGAAGACAGACTCGCTCATGGGAACAATCCTGAAATCTTAGAAGAATTTTGATCTTAAGAGTAACTTTAAAAAAANGCTGGAAAAATAAAAAGTCAGTTGGTTTCAGATTTATTTTCAATACACGATAACTTTTGGTGCAAGATAAAAAAATCAAATATGGTGATTTTGCTGTAATAAACTTTTATACCTTTACAAATGTGATAAAATCGGGACTTTTATCTCTCCCTGAATTTGTTGTTTTTCTAAATGAATTGAAAATGTTCCTTGAACCACTAAAAATAATGAAAAAACCATAACAGTTCTCAAAAAAAATTACAACTTCCTTCACATGCTTAATTTCATTTATTTATTTTCCTTTGTATCTCATTGACATCTAATTTAACTTATCTACTTTTATTGCTCTTGTAACTTCTCCACTGATTGATGTGGTGAAATAATGACTGAAATGTACTCATGGATTTATTTATGATAAAGTTAAACATTAGAAAAAAAACCATCAGCTCCACTTCCAGAAATCCAGAGTAGTATACGACTAAACAGGTCCAACAAAACAGCCATGGTCTCTGGTTGTGACAAAAAGTCTTAAAAAGTCTTAAATTCATCAGAATGTTATATTCTGGTCTTAAATAAATAACTTAAAGGTCTTAAATTTGTCAGGGCGGGATTTGTTAATGTTTTATTGGTTTTATATTTTTTACGGGACTTTTTGAGAAGGAGATTTAAAGTGAAAACTGTCTCAAAAGCTGCTGATATAATTTATCTGCATCCTAGTTAATCAGTCTATGACTTAGTCACTGTTTGCACTTTTACACACAGATATTAACCAATGAGCGACTTTATGTTCAATAAACAGACAAAAATAAACTTGAATGAGTCTCATTAAGTGACATGCGCTATAAATTGGATCCCCAAATCATCAAGAAAACAGAAATCCAGAGTAGTATACGACTTAACAGGTCCAACAAAACAGTCAGACTACAGACTACATGTATGTATGTATGTATGTATGTATGTATATGTAGTAGGCGGTTTGGAAAACAGCCAGAGTCACTGAGTGTTTCTGAGACCTGGACACACACACACACACACACACACACACACACACACACACACACACACACACACTCAGTGACATGTATCACACTCGGAGCTGAGCTCAGCTGCAGCCGAGGCCACAACCTTTCCAAAGCTGGAGCACGATTCATTTGATCCATGATTCCAGGAGTCAAAGGCTGAACACTAACCTTTCACAATGACGGGGCCGCGGGGGGAGTCATGACACTCTGAAGATCAGCTCCAGGTAAAAGGTACAAAACCACAGCAGAGGAAATCCTCTCTGTTTTTCTGATCCCTCTCTGATTTTAGAGAGAACTGACCAGAATTTATAGGACGTTAACTTCTGTCCTCAAAACGTTTTGAGCTTTCGCCGTCATGTGATGACACATTTGTGACAGGAGTCTGAAACAAAAACACAACTTTAAATAATCTTTACACTTCAGGGCACTTCTTCCTGTTTTTATCAGGTTTTTTTTCACTGTTGAGCATGAAACAGCCTGAAAAAGTTCATGTAAATCTTTAATGAGAAACCTTTAAGCAGAGAAACAATAGCCAATTATTTAAAGCACAGAAATTCTGTTTGTGGGGTGAAATATAAAGTCAGGTTTTTGTTTTTCAAATGCAGATTTTCACATTAAGGCTGACGACATACCTTGATATTAATACCAGATATCTAGATGTTCATACGATACAATATGACTCTGAGTTTAGTGAAAACTAAGCATTTTTCAGAAAAATAAAAGCATCATAATAGAATTGTTCAGAGCTCACTGTCAGTCATCAATAATCATGTGAGTGTCTGAGCTTTAAATGCAGGGGGAGCTGGGAAAATCTACATTATTCATATTATCGATATTAGGATATTAATAACTTGAATTTTCATTTCTTAATATCAATACGATAAAATTATATTGTATAGCCCAAGTTCACATATTGTAGAAATCCCTGAATTTGTTAATAAACTGATCAAAATCTGTGTTAAAGATCAATATGAGATAAGATCTGAACAAGATTTTTACAACATCAGTAAGAGACTTTTTTCTTAAGATTTTAACTTTACCCACAATTTTGACATCAATCTCAAAGTTGCAGCTTTTTTGTAAAAATTCTTATTTTTCCCCACCTCAGAATTATGACTTTAATCTCAGAAATATGACTTTTCTCTAAACTCTGAGAAAAAAAGCAAGGATTCTGAGATTGTTAGAGTGTTAGAGCCACATTAAGGATTTTTTTTTTTTACTTCTTATTTTTCTACGAGATTAAAGTCGAAATATAATGGAGGACAGGCTATGAGGAGGAGGAAATGAGGACCATGGAGCATTTTGTCAAATTATGCTTTAACTTGGGTTTAACAAACAAGGAGATACTTCAATAAAATAGTGAAATAATTAATTTTGACTTAATTCTCATTGTAAAATAATTAGTTTTGACTGTATTCTCATAGTAAAACAATTCATTTTAACTTTATTCCAGTTGTAAAATAAGTAATTTCCACTTAAATCTTGTAGTAAATTAATGTATTTCGATTTTATTCTCGTTGTGAAATAATCAATTTTGACTTTATTCTCATAGTATAATAATTAATTTGACTTTTTTTTGTTGTAAAATAATTAATTGCAAATTTATTTTTGTTGTTAAATAAGTAATTTAGACTTCATTCTCATAGTAAAATATTTAATTTTGACTTTATTCTTGTTGTTAGATAAGTAATTTTGACTTTATTTTTGTCGTAAAATAATTGAATTCAACTTAAATCTCGTAGTAAAATAATTAATTTTGACTTTAATCTTGGCGTAAAATATGAAGCAAAAAAACAAAAAATTTTTAAAGTGGCCCTAATACTTCGTCGTAGTTTTTTTTTTTTTTTTTTAAGAAGTGATCCCGATCCTTTTCTGTAGTTTTAAAAATTTTCCCAGCTCAGAAATAAAATCCCTATTTGTCTCTGTGTGGTGTTTTATGATCCTTTAATTAAAGCCTTTGTCTGAAACAACCCTCTTCTCTCTGATTGGTCAGACCTTTGAAGGCGGAGTTATGGGAAGACCTTGATGTTTGAGGCCCCTCCAATGACATCATCATTTCAGTGAGTCTCATAAAGACAGATTTGTGGATTTCATGTTGAGTTTTGAAAATCTCCCGTGTGGTCTGAAGCTCCACAGCAGGTGTTTTGTTTTTTTTCTCGTTGCCTCGTCCCTGAGTTAAACGCTGATCGGGGTCAGATTAATGCTCCAGCAGCTCATCAGTTATTCAGCTCATCAGTTGTTGTTAAACTCACTGCTGCCGTTTCCATCCTGCTGCTCTGTAAGAAAAGAGGAGCTAATTATACCCACACTTTAGAGTTATCTCTGCCGCCATCACCGCACGTCTAAAGACGACATCCTGGCCGATTCACGGCGGCGTCCACTCATCACTTCCTGATGTCGAACACTCAGGAGGAGAAAAGCTGGTAATTATGTGAGGATATTAACACCAGTGTGACGGTGGAGGTCAGATTTTATCCAGCTTTGACGCACCTACGCTCAGTTATAGACGTAAAATATCAGACACATGAGTCATCGCTGAGGTTGATAACCAAGTGTGTAAAAATCTGACGACCTCGAAGAGAAATGGACGCCAAAACTGTCCGTTTGAAGCTTAGAGCCAAAGCGCAGTGTGATTCTGTTGAATCTGTCTGAAAAATAACTGTTTTGTAGCAGCAGTCTGCCCATATTTTTACCAATTAGTCATCAATCAGCGCTCAGTTGGCAGGAGCAGAAAGTGTCTGATTACAACAACACAGCAGATCCAGAAGAGCTCAGTGCTGGAACCATTCTCTGGAGGTTTTTGCTCATTTTAACCTCATACATCTCACCTAAATCTGGCCTGTTTACTAAACTATGTTTCAGAGGTTATAGCTGAAGAACTACTGGGTCAAATTCATCCATGAGACCTGATTTGAAAGGTTAAAATCTCTAGTTTCAGAAAATGTCACGATTTTATAAGTGGCTAGAGTCCACATCAGGATAAAAGCAGCTGAAACACTTAACTGTGATTTTTGTAACCATTTGTGAACATCATTAACTACAAGATACTTTGAGCCAGGTATACGAGATTTACAACATCACTTCTACACCTTCGCATCTATATGTGGTTGAAATTTGAGCTTTCTAGGTAAAACTTTGTAGGAGTTAGAGAGTTTTTAGTCTCAGGTGACAAAACACCAGGCAGAGTTGTACTCACAAAACCAGCTTCATCACTGCTCAGTGTCCTCTTTTTAGTCAACTTTGCTCTCTCTGTGGAAAGGTTCAGCAAAATCATGAAATTGTAGTTTCACAGTCACAGATTGTTCCTGTTTTGTTGTGCACATGAATGTGAATGAAGACGAATGGCGATAAATAGGTCTCACCAATGATCTAAATGGCTACAGCTGGCTTAATTTGAACGGTAAGATGATTGGTTAAGTTTTCTAGTGAGAGACAGACATGAAAAAGCCAATTATAGACCCTCTAATAGAGCTTTTACACAAGACCAGCTATTGGCCAGTCAAGCAGGAAGCACTGTTTGTCTATCACAAGCTGTCCTGGGATGAAACCTCAACAGAAAAGGATGGGGTGACTTTAGTCTTGCAGCTAGAACCCTGTTGAAAACAAAGACTTGCAGCTTTGTCAGATTGACATTGAGGAGGAAATGCTCTAAGACTGTGAAGCTGCTGTTATTGATGAGAACGGACACGACAGACAGACAAACAACGGACTTTACAGGAGAAATTTCACCACTTGGAATAATTTGATGAAACAACACTTTTGATATGTTTGAACTCTGGATTCCTCTGGTGGAAAGGAGAGTGAATATTCAGGGTACGGGCGTCAGGATGTGACGTAATGACCCCAAACAGGTAGGACGTCCCAGTTGTTGTGAAGAAAACTGTGAAACAAACTTAGAGACTGAAATGAGAAGAGTCTAAACTTTCTAACACTGATGTTTGACAAAGATGTTACTTTTTATACTTTGATGACGTCACATGACTGGCGAACGTCTCTCTGAGGGACCAGGTGGAGCATAAGACGTTAACTCTGCTCACCTTAAAAAATTGTCTTGATTTCTGAATCCTCACGATTTCACTCCCAGCTGAAGGAGCCAAAGCGCCGCTCTCCTCACGGTCTCTTCTTTACATGAAATGATTTAATCCGTCACACACACAAACACAAACACACACACTAACCCTGTCAGTCTCCAGTGATAGATGTTTCCTCCTGTCTCCATATTGACGCCTCACACTCACCAGGTGGGCGGCGGCGGTGATTTCGCTTGATAATAAGTCGTCTGACTTGGTGAGTCCATTCCTCGCCCCCTGGAGACTCATATTCCACGCTAGAGCTGCTGGGAGACGATAAGACTGAGGGGAGATAACGACTTTGGCTACGGCGTGTTATGGCACCTCAGAGGACGTTCGTTACTGTGATGATGGCTGTGACAGCGACGATGAGAGGTGAGAGGGACGGCCCGTCTTTGTCAGCGGCGCCGCAGTCCCATCATCACAGGTGAGCGCTGTGCACGCCGCCGCTTGATGAAGCCGTCTGTACGCATCACGCAGGAACGCCGGTCATATGGTCGACCAAAACAGCCGAACATAAAGAAGAGGAAAGTTCTGCACAGATGCTGTCGTCCACTTCTGAGAGAAAACTTGTGCTTCTGTATGTGTGTGTGTGTGTGTGTGTGTGTGTGTGTGTGTGTGTGTGTGTGTGTGTGTGTGTGTTTCATTTATTCCTGGCGTATAACCTTGAAACTCTAACTCAGACGAATACCAAAAAGCCGCTCGGCCTCAGGGTTGATGAAGATCATTGCTCGCTGTTCACTTCAAAACCTGATTATCTGAAAACTCTGGGTCATATTTGGACTTTTTAGCTTTTTTATTTATCACTTTTCAACAAATTGTTCCCAATTATCATTTATTTATACTCTGACTTTGAAGAGCGTGAAGGCCTTGTCACATTTCAGGGTTTTCAATTGTGTTTTTTAATTAGCGCAAAGCTGAATCTGATGAAACTGTCATAAGAACAGGATTTAAACTTTGACTTTAAGCTCTAAAAATAAAACTTTAACCCCAGGATGTTGTTACTGGAAAGTAAAAAGTGTCTCTGAATACATCGTGTTCATCTTCTTGGGACTGTAAATATCTAAAACATCATTTTTTGTAACTTGCCCATTGATTAGACAATATTAACTTGATATTAAATATAGAAAAATCTTAAAAAAAAACTAAAATATTTAGATACTGAAAGTACATGAAGGTCTCATTGTGTTGGAAAAATCATTGGGTTTATCCTCTTGGTACCATGACCAGGAACACCTGTACCTACAACCTCAATCTCACTATAGTTAGACAAAACATAAACAAAAACAGATTTTTTTTTTTTTTTTTTTTGTAAATCTTCACTCACTTTGAATTTGATGCTGCAATTCTTTCCTAAAAAGCTTGAATAGGCTCAACAAAAGTCTGTTAAAGTTGCTGATGCTGAAAAAACAGCTGTTTGGATCATGGGACCAGGTTCACCACTTTGTCAACAACTGCGTGAGCAAATAGTCCAACAGTTTAACAACAATGTTTCTCAACTTTGTCCAACTGCAGGAATTGATGGATTTCTTCATCAAATATTTGCTCATTTTGAATTTGATGTCTGCAACGTGTTCCTAAAAAGTTTGGACAGGTTCAATAAAAGTCTGGTCACTTTGACTTTAAGCTTTAAAAGTGAAACTTTGACCTACAGATGTTGTTATGCGAGAGAAAAATAGTGTGTCTGAGTAAATTGTGTTCATCCTATGGGAGCTATGAATATATACAACATTTTTTGCAACTTGCCCATTGATTAGGGAATATTTGACTTGATATTAAACACAAAAAACATTCAAAAATAACTAAAATATAATGATACTGAGTACATGAAAGTCTCACTGTGTTGGCAAAATCATCAGTACCACGACAAGGAACACCTGTACCTACAACCCCAAGTCTAATAAAGATAGACGTTATGTAAAACGTAAATAAAAACAGATTTTATTTTTGTAAATCTCCACTCGATTTGAATTTGATTCTGTACCTTGTTCCTAAAAACTTGGACAGGTTGAACAAAAGTCTGTTAAAGTTGCTGATGTTTGGATCATTCCACAGGTGAACAGGTTCAGAAACAGGTGAGTGTCATGATTGGGTATAAAAGGAGCATCATCCCCAAAAGGCTCAGGCCTTGGTTCATCACTTTGTCAACAACTGCGTGAGCAAATAGTCCAACAGCTTAAGAAAAATGTTTCTCAGCTTTGTCCAACTGCAGGAATTGATGGATTTCATCATCTACAGACCATAATATCATCAAAAGATTCAGAGAATCTGGAGAAATCTCTGCACGTAAGCAGCAAGGCCCAAAACCAACATTGAATGGCCGTGACCTTTGACCCCTCAGGCGGCGCTGCATTAAAAACCCACATCATTGTGTGAAGGATATAAGCACGTGGGCTCAGGAACACTTCAGAAAACCATTGTCAGTTAACACAGTTCATCACTACATCTACAAGTGACAGTTCAAACTCTACCATGCAAAGACAAAGTCAGACATCAACAACACACACAAACGCCACCACCACCACTATGGCATCATGGGTAACTGTCCCAGTATCTGTGAAGGCAGGAGTCATTAACATGACTGTTACACTTTGAGTTTTTCTGTTTACTTGTTAACTTTATGTGAACTATTCAACCTGAGCTAATCTGACTTTAATTAGCTGAGCCACATTTCTTCATCTGTATTTTTTAAAGTCAGTTTCTTTAACAGACAAATCGTTGGATGATTAGTTTGACGTTAAATCAGAGCGTTTCCAACTGTTTGCATCAGCACGTTGGTAAAAGTTGTTACGCTAAATTAAAAGATGGATCATTTGTATCCACATGAAAGTTTCCTGTTTGGTCTTTTTGATGGAACATGATACGGTTATGAATTATAAACTAATAAATGTCAATAAATCTTTAATGTAATCATAGCCTCTCTTCATCAAACTTCATCAAAGTTGCTAAATAACTTACTCTAGAAATGACAAAGTTTGAAGCTATTTTCTACAAACTTGAACATGACAGAATTTGACGCACTTGAAACCCAAAAAGTTGAGTCTAATTTATAAAAATGCTGGAGAGCTTGAAAAGATGTGACAGATTCTTTTTCAGAATAAAAGTGAGTCATCTGAAGGCTGCGCTTACAGAACGGCTCTGCTGCCGGGGAAAGACTCATCCCCACTTTTGAAATATTGACTGATNTATTCAAACGGAGGATTTGCTTCGCACACACTCTCCTCGCTCTCACCACGAACACCCAAATTTAATTTGAAAATGGGCAGAAGGATTATTCCCATTATCCTGCTCCCAGACACTCATTTTTAAATGGCAGACAGAAATATGCAAGTGTCTGTAATTACATCGGAGGCTTTTTCTTTTTGTCCGTCATCCTCTGAGTCGACCTGTGGAGCTTTTTACTGTGTTTTTGGTCACTGCATTGAAGCTCAATCATCCAGGTATTAAATATGATATTAAGAGCTGAAAAAGCCTGAGAGCAGCTCCATGTTCTGTGTCATTATCTGGTGTTAAAACAAACCCTGAGTTGCTTTGACAGCATCGTGATTGCATGTTTTCGTGTGTTTGCCCGTCATGCATTTCTCCGTGCACCAAACAAAAAAACCCTGGAGTTAACAGAAGTTTTTATTCAGATTGATCAGATGCTTCCAGCTGTGCGGATAATTCCTCCAAAGTGCACGAAAAGCAGCGCTTAATCGTTCCCATGCCAACACCGTCTGGGGAGCTATTTGCTAATCACGCTCGTTTCCGCTTGTTTTATTCTCTTTTATTGCTGAGAAATTCCCCGTCAGTGCTCATGCATTTTAAGGTTTGTCTATAAGTATTGAAAAACCCTGGGGATGTTCTTTAAAAAGGAGCATTTCATCTCTTTAGAGAAATTTTTGTAATCTCATAAATTTCCCATCGTTCCTACCGGCTGTACGATTTACAAACCATGAGAGCGATTTGTGGGCGAGAAACAAAGAGCGAGGCGTGAAAGATTTTTCCCAACACAGACGCAGATTTAAGGTGAAAGCTTCAGGACTGTTTCACTAAACATCCGTGAGATGATGAAGATGCACTGTGACTCAGCAAACTTAGCACAGCGGTCGAGATTTAAAGGAGCAGGTGTTTTTCTTGAGAACAGTTTCAGACTTTTTTCTGTCATTTAACTTCTTAGTTTCTTGTTTTTGACACTCATTTGCCATGATGAACTTACTGCAAACAACAAACAGCTGATGAAAAGTTTGTATCACCCATCAATGACAGAAAACAAAGGATAAATAACAAAAATTTAAAGTGTCTGTGTTTGTGGTTCCTGCCTCTAAAGGGGTTAAAAAAGTTCAGTCTGCTCATGTTTTTTTTTCTATTGAAGAGAGCGTATTGTGATAGGACGGAGAGTGTGCTCATATTGAAGAGAACAGTTTTATTTGCAGGAGCATTTTTAACACTTGCTCGAGGCCAGCAGGTGATTTTAAAGGTCAGGTCTGATGCTCTCTGAGCTGTGGAGCCACAAACAGTCGCGTTTCTCCTCTAAAAGCATTTGGAAGTTAACTTTTCTCAGAGGAGGTCAAGTTGTGTGCAGAGATGTGAAATGTCAAAGAGCATGAAGAGTTTGTTCTTTCAGGAGGAATTTAAGTAAAACTCAAAACTGCAGCGTTGAGCCTCAGTTGGTTTCAACGCTGTTCATCATTTTTCTGGTTTTTCTTTCAGACTGCAGAGGCTGAAAACAAAAAATCCTCTTATGTTCAGACAGGTCGGGATTAAATTCTGTCCAGGGGGTTTAACAAAACTCCCCAAAATGTTGTTGTGTTTTAAATAATAAATCAAAGCTGCACAAAGCTACTGACATTATTCTGATTATTCACCAACCTGAACTCAAAATGTTGAGATTAAAACATGAAACTCTGACTGTTTGAAGCTGCACTCACAGACAGAAAATGCTGAAGTGGAAATGCACTTTTACAGACAAACTACAGAGAAAAAGTGGTTTCGCTCATTTCCTTCTTTTACCCCATGTAAGTCAAAGTATGAGACTAAAGTCAAAATTTGAGATTGAGTTAAATCATGTGAAGATCATAAAGATAAAGCCAAAATCTTGAGTTAAGGTTTGAACTCCAAGAAAATAAAGTCAGAATTTTGAGATAAAAAGTTGAATAAATGAAAAAAGTCAAACTTATGAGACATCAAAGTCAAAATTTGAGATAAGGTTATAACCATGAGAAAATAGTCACATTTTTGAGATAAAAAAGCAAATTAAAAGGAAAAAAAGTTAACATTCTTAGATAATTAGGTCAAAACTTTGAGAAAAAGAAGTCAAAATGTTGAGTAAAAGTGAAACTACAAGAGAATTAAGTCAAATTCTGAGTTTAAAAGTCGACTGAAAGTTAAAAAAAGTCAAAATTATGAGATTATAGAGTCAAATGTTTGAGTTAAAGTTTGAACAACAAGAGAATAAAGTCAAAATTTTGAGATAAAAGTTGAAAAGATGAAAAAAGTCAAACTTATCAAATTCAAAATTTGAGACAGTTAAGTCAGGATATGAGATAAAGTTAAAACTATGAGAAAATTCAGTCAAATTTTTGAGATAAAAAGTCAAATTAAAGTGAAAAAAGTTGAGATTTTAGATAATTAGGTCAAAACTTTGAGAAAAATAAGTCAAAATGTTGAGGAAAAAGTTCAACTACAACAGAACAAAGTCAAAATTTTGAGTCATCTAAGTCAGATAAATGCAATAAAAGTCAAACTTTGAGATCATAGAGTCAAATGTTTGAGTCAAAGTTTGAACTACAAGAGATTAGAGTCAAAGTTTTGTGATAAAAAGTTGAATAAATGAAAAAAGTCAAACTTATTTAAGTCAAAATTTGAGATAAAGTTAAAACCATGAGAAAATAAAGTCGAACTTTCGAGATAAAAGTCAAAGTAAAGAGAAAAAAGTTAACATTTTTAGATAATTAGGTCAAAACTTTGAGAAAAATAAGTCAAAATGTTGGGATAAAGGTTAAACTACAACAGAACAAAGTCAAAATATTGAGATCATAGAGTCGAATGTTTGAGTTCAAGTTAAAACTATGAGAGAATAAAGTCCAAATTTTGAGTTTCAAAGCCAGATCAAATTGAAAAGGTCAAAATTTTGAGAGTATTACGCCACAACTATGAGAAAATATTGAAATGATTTGATTGATTTTGTCTCTTTAACTCATTAATTTTGGATTTTAATCTAAAAATGTATGACATTATCAGGGTCAAAAGGAAAATTCTTAACAAAGCCAGTATTTTAGATAAATGTAAGGGTTATACTGCTACTTTGTAATCTTTGTTTTCATTTTATCTCAGGGTGGGGGGGGTGTTCCTTCTGTCTGTGGTTGAAGAATATGGTCACACTAATTAACTCTGCAGTAATTCATGCAAACGCTGGAGTTTCTTCGCTCACAGCTCGACCTGCAGCTTCCAGAACCATCAGACCTTTCTCTCTTCGGTCTTTACTCGTCTGTCTGTGGAGAGTAATTAGCGGCGCTCTTCATTAAATACACACGAGGGTTCGTGACCAGACACGCCGCGGCGCCCGAGCAGGTGACTGCATCTGTCAGCCGAATCCAATTTTACCGACTCGCACAACATCCCTGATCTGTTCAATCAAGACGTCACAGACAATTTGTCCGCAGCGTCTCGTCTCTCGGCCACCTCGGAGCTCTTCACAGAAAAGAAAATTAGAGGATCCGTCAGTCGTCCCAGAGGGTCCCGCCTTTGGGAGACGTGCCCCCCCCCCCTTTGTTGACAGACCTGGCTGCTGCCTCACTTGTCTCTGTAATTAGTTTTGTTTCACTACCATTGTTTTCCTCAGCAGCTTTAGAGTCAGTCCACACGTCTGGATTAAACTCTCAGTGTTTAAAAGTCCAATGTGAACATGGTTTGACTGATCATAATGTGACACTCTTTTTGGAAATCATGGACACCACATACTTGGCTCTAAAAGTAATAACTACATGGGAATGTAAAGTGCTTTATCGTGGGTGGTTTACTTGGAAATTAGTGCAGCTTTAGTGTCAAAATACGGTCAATTGCCTCCATGAAAAACAACCTTTTGAAACAGTGATGAATAATTAACTAGTCTGATCTGAGAGTCTGAAGCACAAAGATTGAACTCCTGTCTCTTTTGTTCAGTGGATATTATTGCACACTGAGAGCCAGCTTTGTTCTTTAATATGTTCTCTGCTGGCGGAAATGTTCCTCAACAGAAACAGCCTCCAAATATTCTCGCCCACCTGAAGCGCACAATTACAAAGTTCAAGCATTCATTGAAGCTTTTTTTTCCTTCTGATTATTATTCCAACCCTGGAAACACCGGCTCCTTCACAGCCTCTGGCTCTGAGCCTCTTTAACCCCTTAACATCCACCAATCCTGGCTTTTTTACCATTCTGTGTTTCAGAGCTTATAAGTGTAGAACCATCAGGTCAAAGTCACATCTCATTTGAAAGATTAAAGTCTCAAATATCATAAAATGTGGATAAATGCAGCTGGAACACTTTTTTTCCTCTTAATTTTTTATAACCAATATTTTCGACATCTTTGTCCTTTAAGAACGATGTTTGAAAATAATTTACTCCAAGATGCTTCATGTGAGATAAAATATCCACCACATCACTTCTACACCTTGTGTAGGTGAAAGCTGAACTTTCTAGGTAAAACCTTGAAGGAGTTTGAGAGTTTTTGGTCTCAGGTGAACACACACCAGGCAGAGTTGTACTCACAAAACCAGCTTCATCAGTGCTCAGTGTCCTCTTTTTAGTCAACTTTGCTCTCTCTGTGGAAAGGTTCAGCAAAATCATGAAATTGTAGTTCACAGTCACAGATTGTTCCTGTTTTGTTGGGCACATGAATGTGAATAAAGACGAATGGCAATAAATAGGTCTCGCCAATGATCTTAATGGTTACAGCTGGCTTTATTTGAATGGTAAGATTATTGGTTAAGTTTTCGAGTGAGAGACAGACATGAAAAAGCCAATTAAAGACCCTCTAATAGAGCTTTTACACAAGACCAGCTATTGGCCAGTCAAGCAGGGAGCACTTGTTGTCTATCACAAGCTGTCCTGGGATGAAAACTCAACAGAAAACCATGGGGTCACTTTTTTCTTGCAGCTAGAACCCTGTTGAAAACAAAGACTTGCAGCTTTGTCAGATTGACATTGAGGAGGAAATGCTCTAAGACTGTGAAGCTGCTGTTATTGATGAGAACGGACACGACAGACAGACAAACAACGGACTTTACAGGAGAAATTTCACCACTTGGAATAATTTGATGAAACAACACTTTTGATATGTTTGAACTCTGGATTCCTCTGGTGGAAAGGAGAGTGAATATTCAGGGTACGGGCGTCAGGATGTGACGTAATGACCCCAAACAGGTAGGACGTCCACGTTGTTGTGAGTGATTCTTTCACTAATTACGTTTTGTTGGTGAAGAAAACTGTGAAACAAACTTNTAGTCTTGCAGCTAGAACCCTGTTGAAAACAAAGACTTGCAGCTTTGTCAGATTGACATTGAGGAGGAAATGCTCTAAGACTGTGAAGCTGCTGTTATTGATGAGAACGGACACGACAGACAGACAAACAACGGACTTTACAGGAGAAATTTCACCACTTGGAATAATTTGATGAAACAACACTTTTGATATGTTTGAACTCTGGATTCCTCTGGTGGAAAGGAGAGTGAATATTCAGGGTACGGGCGTCAGGATGTGACGTAATGACCCCAAACAGGTAGGACGTCCACGTTGTTGGTGAAGAAAACTGTGAAACAAACTTAGAGACTGAAACGAGAAGAATCAAAACTTTCTAACTCACGTTGCGTCCCGATGTTTGACGAAGGCGTTTCTGTTTATACTTTGATGAGATCACCGACAACCTGGTGGAGGTTTAAGAGGTTAAGCTTCAGTCCTCTCACACACAGGTGACACATCCTTCGACCACAATAACAGGCGTAATGAACTGACTGGCAAGTGGCAGCTGCGCTCTGACCGCCCGTCTGGCCTAAACGGATTCACAGGAGCCTATAATGGCTTTTTCTCCCAAGGCCCCCTGCGTTACCAATACCACACACATGTTGCGGGTTCATTTATAACCGAGGACAGCCTTTTAGTAATCAGATAGTGGTTCGATAAACGCTGAACTGCTGACTCCCCCGAGGAAAGCTTCTGAAGGGCGATTTACCACCTCAGTGCTGATGTGATGTCTATCCTCTGTTGGCTCTTTGTGTCTGTGTATGGTGAGGTGTTAGGGGGGCTCTCTGTCTCTTTCTGTGTGTGTGTGTGTGTGTGTGTGTTTGCAGTCCTTTGAGAAGGGATAGACACTGTGTGACAGCAGAGCAGACTGATAGGCCCAGCATCCCCTTTGGCTCCACTGGAGGAAAGAAAACAACCGCAGCAGATAAGCAAGTGATGATGCAGCCTGCCTCTCCGTTCAATGACAACACAATTTACACCTCTGAGGAGACACAGCCAGAGAAAAAGCCTTTTTATGACATTTTCATATAAATAAACATTTCCCTCCTCTTAAGTGCCGACGGATATAACACAATAGCGATTAAACCTCTGCTCGTTTCGAGAAAGCGTTCCTATTTGCTGCTTCTAAACACTCGGCATCTGGAATAGACCTTCACAGGAAATAATCCTCCTCCACACAGGAAAACGTTCTGCACCCGCAGACGCACGAACCTTTAGTGCAGACAGAAAAGAAATTAGCATGAGCAGCACGACTCGACTTCCAAAACTTTTTCACTAATTCGGTTTGACTGATGAGCGTTGGGATCTTTAAGACACAAAAACTCTGTCTTTAGAAAATCTAAACCTGTAGAAATATGGAGCATCTTATTTTGGAAGTTCCTAAAAACATGAGCTCATTATACAAACCTGGTGTAACCGTATCATCTCCGCTCTGCTCGTGCTAAAAAAAGCTGCTTTAACTCTGCACAGCTCACCACGCCGTTAAAAAAAAGTCTTTCCTCTGTTTTCTGATCCCGTGCATCCTCTTTTGTCTGGTCTGAAAAGCGCGTGTGCGTGTTCCCTCGCTGTTTGAACAATGCGGCGTCAGAAGAAGCTGTGTTTGTCTCTCCCCCGTCCTCTGAAGATTACAGCGCCGTCATGACAGCAGCACATAGAGCAGAGAAGAGGAAGTAGCTTAGCGCGGGTTTGACATGAACAGTGTGTGACACACCGAGCTCAACAACACAAACAATACAGTAAATATGTTCTGTGTTTTTCTCTGTGGCTGTGGACGTAATCTGCTGCGAGGAAACTTCACCGCGAAGGACAGAGTTAAAGAAACACGTCAGGACTGAAGCTGCAAAGACGACGCTCACAATCTGTGGCTTTGACATCACTTAAGCTGCACAATCTCCTATTGGTTATTCATGATTTCTAAAGTTGTAGACTTTTAACATGGAGATCTATGGGAGTTGACTCACTTTTGGAGCCAGCCTCTAGTGGCAACTCATGGAACTGCAGGTTTTAGTGCCTTCAGTGCTTCATTCTCCAGCTGCAGAGGTTAAAGTTTATGAAAATTACTTTGATCATGCTCAGAAAAAAGATAAACAACACAGTAGTAGCTTTAAGTACTGATTTCTTCTCTACAACCTGGATGTAACCAAGCACAGGTGAAAGATTAAATCTCAGATTGTGGCAAAAATTTAGACATATTGTGATTATTTGCGGCGGCGGCGTTTGTGTGTGTTGTTGATGTGTGACTTTGTCTTTGCATGGTAGAGTTTGAACTGTCACTTGTAGATGTAGTGATGAACTGTGTTAACTGACAATGGTTTTCTGAAGTGTTCCTGAGCCCACGCGCTAATATCCTTTACACAATGATGTGGGTTTTTAATGCAGCGCCGCCTGAGGGGTCAAAGGTCACGGCCATTCAATGTTGGTTTTGGGCCTTGCTGCTTACGTGCAGAGATTTCTCCAGATTCTCTGAATCTTTTGATGATATTATGGTCTGTAGATGATGAAATCCATCAATTCCTGCAGTTGGACAAAGTTGAGAAACATTGTTCTTAAACTGTTGGACTATTTGCTCACGCAGTTGTTGACAAAGTGGTGAACCAAGGACTGAGCCTTTTGGGGATGATGCTCCTTTTATACCCAATCATGACACTCACCTGTTTCTGAACCTGTTCACCTGTGGAATGATCCAAACATCAAGTTTTTAGGAACAAGGTACAGAATCAAATTCAAATCGAGTGGAGATTTACAAAAATAAAATCTGTTTTTATTTACGTTTTACACGTCTATCTTTATTGGACTTGGGGTTGTAGGTACAGATGTTCCTGGTCGTGGTACTGATGATTTTGCCAACACAGTGAGACTTTCATGTACTCAATATCATTATATTTTAGTTATTTTTGAATGTTTTTGTGTTTGATATCAAGTCAAATATTCCCTCATCAATGGGCAAGTTGCAAAAAATGTTGTATATATTCATAGCTCCCATAGGATGAACACAATTTACTCAGACACACTTTTTCTCTCTCCGATAACAACATCTGTAGGTCAAAGTTTCACTTTTAAAGCTTAAAGTCAAAGTGACCAGACTTTTATTGAACCTGTCCAAACTTTTAAGGAACGAGTTACGGCATTAAAGTTTATCAGTTTGATCATTAAATATCTTATCTACACTGCAAAAACTGAAATCTAAGCAAGTCATCACATCTTATTTTTAGCAACATTTACCTTATTTTTCTTGATTTGAGCCACATTCACCAGACCAGGTCATAAAAATGTCTTATTTTAAGTTTTAAAAGACAAAAATGAGGTCTGAATTGCTCGTAACAAGTCAAAAAAATCTGCCAATGGGATGAGAAAAAGTTTCTTGTATCAAGAAGCTTTATGACAAATTCGTCTTATCCCATTGGCAGATTTTTTTGACTTGTTACAAGCAATTTACACCTCATTTTTGTCTTTTAAAAACTTAAAATAAGACATTTTTATGACCTGGTCTGGTGAATGTGGCTCAAATCAAGAAAAATAAGACAATTTTTACAACAAATAAGACATAATGACTTGCTTAGATTTCAGTTTTTACAGTGTATGTGGTGTATTCAAGTGAATATGGGTTGAAGATGATTTGCAAATCATTGTTTTCTGTTTTGTTTTTTTACATTGAGGTTGCATTTCCCCTGACATCTGAAGAGGATTGTGGGATTTTAATGGTATAAATGCATCAAAATCGAGTATTTTGGTAAAGTCAGCTTGTGACAGACATTTTTAGTTTTTATATCTCATGGAAATACTTTCAGACGCCTTTGGATGAAGTAACTGGAGACACACACACACACACACGTCAGTCTGGAGATAAAGTGGGAGGTGTCCTGCTGAATGACACTTACAGGTTCGTAAAGTATATGCGGCGTTACAGACGAGCGTCAGACGTCTCCGTCGGTGTTCTTCCTTCACAGTTCACCTCCTCGCTCTCCAACTGTGGTTTTAATTGTGAGACCTGACAATGACTTCAAGAAGTTTCAGTTTACCTGAAACTTTTATCACAGCAGCGAGCAAGGACCCTGAGCTCACACACCTGCTCGCTGGGTGGGCTGTTTACACACCTGACTTCACACTCACACACACTCGCAGCAGAGAGGAGTTTATTTCAGGCTCATTCCTGCAGATTTTGGTGTGTTTTCCTTCCTCTGAGGGTTTGTCTGGTTGCAGTTATGGGCTGTGGAGCCGCTAAGGTGCAGCCTGAGGCCTCGGTGAAGGGTTACGTCAGCGTGGTGCGTTCACTTGTTGCTTTTAATCGAGTTAAAGATGAAGATGATGTGTTGAAGAAGACGGTGAGAGGAGCTTGGTTTTCTAAGAATCCTGCACCAGAAGGAAAGAAACCAAAACAGCCTCAGAGAGAGGACAGAAAACAGGAGAGAGTCACAAAATACAAGGACACGTTTGATCCACAAGTGACAGCCAGGTAAATATGAACATCATGCTGTAACGCCCTCACAAAAATCAACAAAACTGGTGCAAATTTTCTCCAAGATTTTAAAAACAGTTGGTGTAATCACAATGAAAGTGCTTCACATTTGTTCCTGACTGGATTATCTGCAGAACAACACAAGGTGAAAAGCTCATTAAAAAGGACGGCAGATCTCACGGGAGTTTCTTTTTAATGTCACCAGATTTTCTTCTCAGCCTGGAACAAACAACAACAACCTCCATGTGGTGAAATTTCATACAAACAAACTCCAGGTTTAGCTGAGGCAGCAACGCATCGAGATGGAGACTAACCAGGTCATTAAAGACACAGTGAGGAGTTTTTCACTGGTTTTGTTGTCTCATAATAATTTCTGGTGAAGTGAGGTATTTTTGTTTTTTAGATAATTTGATTTTGACATGTTTTTGTTGGTTTAGACCCAGACACCATCCAATACAGACCCAGAGCTACAGACAATGGATCTTCATGTGATTTAAACTAAAACTGATTCAGTTATACATTCAGCTCCTGTTTTAGCCTTTAGCTCCTGTTTTAGCCTTTGCCTCCTGTTTAAGCCTTTAGTTCTAGTTTTAACCTAAAGCTTGTGTTTGATCTTTGGCTCCTGTTTTAGCCTTTAGCTCCTGTTTAAGCCTCAAGCTCATGTTTTAGTCTTTAGCTCCTGTTTTAGCCTTTAGCTCATGTTTTAGCCTTTAGCTCCTGTTTTAGCCTTTAGCTCCAGTTTTAGCCTTTAGCTCCTGTTTAAGCCTTTAGCTCCTGTTTTAGCCTTAAGCGCCTTTTAAGCCCTTAGCCTCTCTTTCAGCCTTTTGCTCCTGTTTTTTTTTTTCCTTTAGCTCCAGTTTTAGCCTTTAGCTCCTGTTTAAGCCTCAAGCTCATGTTTTAGCCTTTAGCTCCTGTTTTAGCCTTTAGCTCCAGTTTTAGCCTTTAGCTCCTGTTTAAGCCTTTAGCTCCTGTTTTAGCCTTAAGCGCCTTTTAAGCCCTTAGCCTCTCTTTCAGCCTTTTGCTCCTGTTTTTTTTTTTCCTTTAGCTCCAGTTTTTGCTTTTAGCTCATGTTTTAGCCTTTAGCTCCAGTTTTAGCCTTTAGCTCCTGTTTTAGCATTTAGCTCCTGTTTTAGCGTTTAGCTCCACTTACAGCCTAAAGCTTGTGTGTAAGTCTTCGGCTCCTGTTTTAGTCCTACTCCCCATTTTTAGCCTTTAGCCCCTTTGTAGGCCTTATGTTGCTATTTTTGCCCTTTGTTCCCGTTTTAGCCTTTAGCCAATGATTAAGACTTTTGCACGTTTTAGCCTCTAGCTCCAGTTTTAGCCTTTAGCTCCTGTTTAAGCCTTTAGCTCCAGTTTTAGCCTTTAGCTCCTGTTTAAGCCTTTAGCTCCAGTTTGAGCCCAAATTTCCTGTTTTAGAATTTAGCAAAACTTTCAGCCTTAAGCTCCTGTTCTAGTTTCACGCTTGTATTTTAGCCTTTAGCTTATGTTTTATCTTTTACTTTCTCTTGTATTAGGACATTTTTCAAGACTTGCCTGGTTATCATGCCTCATTTTAAGTCCAATTCCATGGTTTTTACTGTAAATAAGAAAAAGAAAAGTGCTTTAATTTCAAGTTCTGCAGTGTAGATCCAAAAAGTTAAAGGTTTTGTTTTTGTTGTTCAGGTTTGCACATGATAATTTTAACATCTTTTAATTATTTTGAAGTGAATCGTGATTATTACCATGTTCTGTTCTTCCAAAAAAAAGAGGAAAGTTTTCTTTGATTTTAAGTTTCTGTCCCATAATTATCTCTCTTCTTTATATTCTGTTTATTCCAAAGGCCTGAGTTTGAAACGTAAAAACCCTGCGGAGCTAAATCCGTCCAGTAAACAAGTAAAATCATCTGATCAGGCACTTTCAAACATTTATTCATAACTGGATTATTTGCAGCACAACACAAGGTGAAAAGACTTATTAGGAGCGTTGGCAGTTCTCACGGGAGCCGTTTAATGTCACCGGCTTTTTTCTTCCTGCTCGCTCACAAACAGCAGCCTTGATGCAAAATAAATCGTCTGCAGTAACGAGAGATTTTCCTCAGATTACCTTCCTGTAAAAAAAAGAAAAGAAAGACAAGGAAAGTGCCGTCTGCAGGGATGTGCGTTCGTTTCTGTGTGTGAATTATTGTTTTGCTGAGTAGCAAACCGACAATAAGCATCATGCATGAACATATATGACGCCGCCATGATGAGGAGAACGGCGCCCGTACATCACGCTCTGCAACAGGGAATCACAGCTCAGTTATGACTCATCGTTCCTCTGTCCCGTCAGGTACGACATCAAAGCTCTGATTGGTCGAGGAAGCTTCAGCCGCGTAGTTCGAGTGGAGCACAGAGCAACTCGCCGGCCCTTCGCCATAAAAATGATGGAGGTGGGTCTCCCAGAAGGCCGTGCGGTGTGCGCCTCGGAGCTGGCGGTGCTGCACAGAGTGAGTCACCCCAACGTCATCCAGCTCATCGAGGTCTTCCAGTCGCCAAAGAGGGTCTACGTGGTGCTGGAGCTCGCCACGGGTGGGGAGCTGCTGGAGCGCGTGGTTGGACGGGGTCACTTCACAGAACGGGACGCCACCCGGGCGCTGCGGATGGCGCTCGCTGGAGCCGGATACCTGCACAAGCTCGGGATCACGCACAGAGACTTGAAGCCAGAAAATCTTCTCTACTATCATCCCGGAGCCGAGTCCCGGCTCCTCATCACCGACTTCGGCCTCGCTTCTTTCGGCGGCGCCGAGAAAGGAGGAAAAACAGACGAAAACAACACCTGGTCCCTGAGAACCACCTGTGGGACTCCGGAGTACATGGCCCCTGAGGTTCTCCTGAGGAAACCCTATACCTGCGCCGTGGACATGTGGGCCGTGGGCGTGATTGCGTTCATCGTGCTGAGTGGATCGATGCCGTTTGAAGACGACAATCGCACACGACTCTACAGATCCATCATCAGAGGAAAGTGCGGTTTCCACGGCGACGTAAGTGCTTCAGTTTGTTGAAATAGGAATTCCATCAATTTTAGATTTGACCCAAAGAGGGTCTAAAAACATATTTTTCAAAAGTTCTTTGAAAATGGATAAAAACATATTTCTGAGTGAAGAATTCTGTTTTCTAACAGATTTCAGTAGTTGACCAACATTTCAAAGATTTTAGGTTCATTATTTTTTAGTATTTTTAATTTGAGCACCCAAAAATGTCAGGTGGTGCAACCAAATATATGAAAATATATTTATATGTTCCTGTTATTTTTTCTGTGTGAAATTATTGGCAAGTATCTCTCAAGTGTCTGTAGTGACTCATACATTTTCATTTTGTGTGTTTCATTTCTTTTATTTGTGAATAAGATAAATAATTTGATGTTAAAATAACATTTCACATTATTACATTGGNTTTTTATTTGCAAATAATGTTTTATTTAAAAAGGTTCAAGCATAAAATAATGCCACTGTATTTTTAATTTCCATTTACAATAACTGACATTCAATTTTTAGAGTTTAATTACTGTGGATACTTGTCAGGACGGTTGCACCACCTGACATTTTGGGGGTTTGAGGAACCAAAACACAAAAAAACATGTTATATTTTAATAGTTCAAAGATGTGTTCAAATAACACAGGTTTCATAGAATAAAGAAATACATGTGATGAAATACTCAATTCATGATGGAAGGAAATATTGCACTTCTTAATCTATGTCGGTATAAAATTGAATTGAAAAATAGATTTGTTCATATCTGTCGGTTTGGATCTTCAGCTTCAAAAAGTTTCAGTTTTATTCCCAAAGCTGAAAACCCCTCTGTTGTTTTACATGTTGACAATTGTCCATCAAAAATATTTTGGCTTTATTTCCTGCAGAAATCAGAAAGCAACAATCTGGATGCAAAAAGTTTGAGTTCAGCTCATAAAAGTTGGAGGAAGAAAAAGCTCAGGCTCTCGTAGAAATACATACATATTGGATGACTCTGTCCAACAGGATTTATATCCTGCGCCAACCAACGCGGTATATAAAAAGAGCGAGGAGCTGAGAGTGAGCGGTCGCCGCGGTGATAGATGAGTTTGTAGCGCAGGTGTGAAAAGTAGCAGAGCTGGTCGCTGATACAAATCAGGAGACGGGTCCAGGGAAGTTTCTGCAACTTTGAGACGACTGCTTCACTGTTTTTAGACACATTTTAAAGAAACAAAAAAAAAAAAGCACCACAAGGAGCAAAACTTCAAAAGATTCAGAAAGCGAGAAACAAAGAAAGTGACACTTGTATGAAATCAAAGTATCATACAACATGATTATAGGGGCTGAACAATTAGAAAAAAATAATATAATCCTGATTATTTTTAGGGTTTTTGAACAAAAACAAGCTATAAATCACTCTTTAATCAAAGGATCACCTTATCAAATGCATAAAACAAGGAAAAAATAACTTAAAAAAGAAGAGTTATTGTGATCCATATGGCAAATTTCACCTGCTGTTTCTGTAGGACAAAAGTAGGATTTTTGTTAAACACTAAGAAAAATTTACATCTATAAAATAAAATAGAATATCAGGAATGAGTGACATATCAAACCCAGATATTATATAGTATCTTCATACGTAGAATGAATTATTTCAGGCCATTTTTACTGTAAATATTGATGATTATGGCTTGCAGAGAATAAAAACGCTAAGGTCAGTGTCTCAAAAAATTAGAATATTTCATAACCCCAATATAAAAAAGGAGATTTTGAATAGAAAAGTTTGTTCATTTCTATGCACCCATTGCTGTTTTTGCCCATTTCAGTCACTTTTCTTTGCTGCTTCTGACCATTTTTGCCACCTTAAACTTATTTTTATTGCTCCTCTTTGCTGTTTTTGCCACTTTTCTCCACTTGTATAGTTTCTTTTGCAAATGTAGCTTTGAACAGTTTGTCTCTTTGGTTGAGCAACTGGTGTAGAGCAGAAAACATTCACTGCAAAAAAGTGTTTCTGGAATTCTGACAAATATTGCACTGTCCCTGATCAGAGAATTGCAGCAGGAAATATTGCAATTTAATGTAATTTGCAATAAATTGTTTGGGCCTGTGGGCTCATGTGTTTGTATCAGGGACATTATTCAGATCTATTTCAGTACCATGTCTGTGTGCATTGGGGCGGAACTGTGCCGTGCATGATTCGGTGAGCGGAAGAGAATTGTGAATGTGCGACCATATAGAGACAGAAATGACATCCTGTCATGCAAATAAGATAAATAACATGAGACTATTTTAGTCTGTGAGAGGTTAACCACTAATTCATTTTCCCCACACCTGCTACTGCACTAGATATTGCGCTATTATAAAAAACAATCTATTACTTTTTCACAAATTTTCCTTCCGCCTGCCTTTGTTTTTATTGTTTTTATCAATGTTTGTTCACAATTTTCAAAGATATTGTCTTCATGATAAAACAAGATTTTGTCATAAAATAGACATTTTCCCCCAAAAAATTACAAAAGAAACAACTTTTAATTCTCTGATTATGAAATATTTGCTTATTTTAGATTCAAACTTTTTGACACAACTTGGAAATTTCTGACAGGATTTTATCCCTTGAGCAGTAAAAGTTAAGAGCTGAAAGCAAAGTTCATCTTCCTGCTCTTGAAGAAATCTCACTGAGAAAACAAGATTTGTCATAAAATAGCCCTTTTCCCTCCAAATTGCGCAACATATGCATAGTTTAAATTCAACTTTTGGTTCAATTTTGACACAATTTGGAAATTTCTAACAGGATTTTATCCACTCAGCAGTAAAAGTTAAGAGCTGAAAGCAAAGTTCATCTTCCTGCTTTTGAAGAAATCTCACTGAGAAAACAAGATTTGTCATAAAATAGCCTTTTTTCCCAAAATAACAAAAAAAAACCTTTAATTTCACTTACTTTGTCAAGGTGTGCAACATATGAATAGTTTAGATTCAACTTATGATGCAATGTTGACACAATTTGGAAATTTCTAACAGGATTTCATCCTTTGAGCAGTAAAAGTGTTGGTAACACTTTAGATTAGGGAACACATGTTCATTAATTTGTAGTCAATAAGTAATAATTAGGAGTTAATATGTGGAAAAGTCTAAATTCATGGTGCAATAGAGGTAGAATAAGGGGTTAATGTGTGCTTGATAAATACTAATTACCACTTATATGCATGTTAATAAGCACCTAGTTAAAGGTGAATATGTGTTCCCTAATCTTAAGTGTTACCAAAGTTAAGAGCTAAAAGCAAAGTTCAGCTCACAAAAATTCATTTTCCTGCTTTGAAGTACATTCTCTTCTGTCGTTTCCATTTCTACAGTCAGGTGTTGTGTTTTATTGTGTCATGTGCATGTTTTGTGTCAGAAAAAGCTGCAGCAGCTCCAGCTCCTGAAGAACGACTCTCACCTTCATCATTTTTATTAGAGGAAGCGTAAATAGCTGCATTATTCCTCCTCCTCCTTCTTCTCCTTCTTCTCCTCCTGGTTAAAGTCAGATATAAGATTCAGCAGAGCGTGCAGCTCACGTCCACACATTTGTTCGACTACAACAGAGGAGACGTCGTCGCATTTCGAGTGTGGTTGACTAGGCGGCCTCAAACAACAACACAGAGCCGACGTCGAAGAAACTCCCTCGGCCCTTTGCACCTTTTTCTCCTCAAAATAAAGGGAGGAGCAGAGGAGACAGTATCCTCACTTCTTCGCCCATAAAAATTGTCGGACGTCTGTCAGGCTCCGTGGTGAGTTCAGGCTTGTTCTTTCACGCTGATTACACCCAGGGCTGGATTATTCACTGGGCTTTAAGCTCGGCCCTGATTCTCAGGGATGCGGTCTGACATTTTAGTCTGGCATATGAGAAGTTCCCTTACATAGGCCCTGGACTATTATCCCTGTGTTTACCGCTGCACTGACCACCAACCCAACAATTGTGCAGAAAACCCTTCCAGAGTTTATGCAAGAGGCTTATTTCACGTTTTTCATGGTGGCTTTGGACGCGGCGTGTATGTAGGCCACACTGGTGGAGGAAAATCCTGGGGAAGAAAGATGAGAACCACATTTCATAGAAATCCAGAAAGCAATTTGAGAGATAGGAGAGAGGATTCCTCTCTTTTTACTGCGCTGATGAAAACCTGACAGCTCTAACCAAACACAACACTTCCTAATAACTTTATCAAGGAAAACAAAACTCATTACAGCAGCGATAAAGCCTGAAGTGAGGAAGTCAGTGTCTTCTCTTTGTGTGTAGTTTATTTGATATTAAGTCCAGGTTTTTCTTGGGGATTTCACTCTTTTTGTCTTTATTCTTTCCCTTTACATGATTTTTAGCTCATTAAATCCCTCTTCTCCTCTCGCTGGTGTTTTATTCCAGCCTTTGTTTCAGTGTCTGTCTCTTTAAGGCTTCCTGCCCCATAAATCCCCTTCCTTCTGATTGGCCGCCCCATTCTCAAAATCAGGGTCCCAACTTTTGTAAGGGGCAGATTTCTTATGGGTTGCTGGTTCATAGTATGTGATGTGACATTTCTGCCTGTTTCACACATTTGAGCCACACGGGGGAGCGATGCTCAGCCACAGTGGTGCTCTAGATCAAATTAAAGACGAAAATAATGCTCTTCCACAAGCCACTTAGGGTTAAAACATGAGCTAATGGCTAAAACAGGAGCTAAAGAATAAAACAGGAGCTACAGGCTAAAGCAGGAGCTAAAGGCTAAAACAGGAGCTAAAGAATAAAACAGGAGCTAAAAGCTAAAACAGGAACTACAGACTAAAACAGGAGCTAAAAGCTAAAAGAGGAGCTAAAGACTAAAGCAGGAGCTACAGACTAAAACAGGAGCTAAAGGCTAAAACAGGAGCTAAAGGCTAAAACAGGAGCTAAAGACTAAAGCAGGAGCTAAAGAATAAAACAGGAGCTAAAGGTTAAAACAGGAGCTAAAGGCTAAAACAGAAGCTAAAGAATAAAACAGGAGCTAAAGGCTAAAGCAGGAGCTAAAGGCTAAGACAGGAACTACAAACTAAAACAGGAGCTAAAGGCTAAAACAGGAGCTAAAGGCTAAAGCAGGAGCTAAAGGCTAAAGCAGGAGCTAAAGAATAAAACAGGAGCTAAAGGTTAAAACAGGAGCTAAAGGCTAAAACAGGAGCTAAAGGTTAAATCAGGAGCTAAAGGCAAAAAAGGAGCTAAAGGCTAAAACAGGAGCTAAAGGCTAAAACGGGAGCTAAAGGCTAAAACAGGAGCTAAAGGCTAAAACAGGAGCTAAAAGCTAAAACAGGAGCTACAGGCTAAAGCAGGAGCTACAGACTAAAACAGGAGCTAAAGGCTAAAATATGAGCTAAAGGCTTTAATATGGAGTAAAACAAGCCAAAGAAAACTTTTAAAGCCTTAGTTTAATAACATAGATATGTTCATTGTTTGTTTACTGAATGTTTAGTCCTGTTATGAATTAAAGTAAAAGTTATAGTAATAATTATCTGTACTAACAGTTGTAATTCTGTTTCCGTGTTCTTGATTTAAATGAGAATAAAATAAAAACGCAGGAGTCAGACGAGGTCAGACTCTTTAAGAACATCAGCTCAGTGTTAGTTTGAGTGAAACATCCTCTTAAATCTCCATCTTTAACCAACGTTACGTCCCAACAATCAGCTCGAGTCGAAAAATAAACCAGAGAAAAGCCTGAAGTGACGGATTCTGACGTGTTTGAGCTGCAACGTTTGAGCTTTAAATACATCTGCTGCGTATTTCACAGTCTCCACACACTCCTCTGGTCATCCTGTCACTTTGTTCAGCCAGCGGACAGCTCATTTCAAATAAAACTCTTGGAGTGGACTTTAATATGTGAGGGAATTGCTCAGCCAGCTGAAGCCGGAGAGAAGCGACGCCTGAGTGACATGAAGGACCCTCCTGATGGCAGAGTCCACGTTTGGTTGATACTTGTGAGCTTTCATCAGGCATTACAACATTATTATCCACCAGCTGAGTGTGTGTGTGTGTGTGTGTGTGTGTGTGTGTGTGTGTGTGTGTGTGTGTCCATCAGAGGGGGTGGATACTCCAATCTGACAGAGAATAAGTGTCTTGTCAACATGGAAACCAGATTGATGGCTGATCCATCACGTCCTGAGCGTTACTCGGGCATGTCTGACGTCTTCATATTGTCACCGTATGAACGTACAGATTGATGTCTTCACCGCGCGTCAGTCGGCTGTAAGACGCCGCACTTATCAACGGCGGTGTGGGAGTCACAGATTTTAATCGGGGTTAAAGTTTCTCTGCAGGGACGAGACTTAAAAGTTCCCCTGGCTACCAGAACGTCATTTTCCTAAATGATCAGTGTTTTTACCAGCTACATAAGAACCATAATAAAATCTCTCAAAATATCTTAGTTTGTATAAAATTTGAACAAATATTTTCACCTGTAGGCCGCCATTGTTGTTTACAATAACGTCTGGGTAGTGACGTCATATGGTTGCACCGGGCTGGATCTCATACAGGATCATATAAGTCCTGGAGCGGACTTCAGTGGTTTCCAGAGGAAGTTTTGTGGGTTTGTGTTGGAAAATAGTCGGCACAGCATTTGGCTTTAGTCTCCGTTTATAATGACCCACACCTGTCAGCTCTTTCATCAGCATGGGCCGGCTAAATGCAGCAAATGCTTCTNCAGATGCACCAAACAACCAATCTACGTCATCAACCCAGAAAACAATAGCTAGGCCCGAAGGATAGAAACTGTTTTTTAAACTGTTTTTTTTAAAAGAAAAACCAATTCGTTATGTCTTTTAACAACAAATTCTAGTTTGAGACAAACATTTAAGCAGATTCATGTCTGTTAGTCCTTACAGTCGGGGTTCCCTTTAAAAACGAGCCAGTTAAAGGATCAATGAGGCTAAAGATTGTTTATGTGATGAAAAAAACCCTGAATCTGTAAATTCATCAAAACAGAAGCAGGATTGGAGGGTACGGCCCTCAATCACCGAGCCCTGCCCACAATCTCTGTGTTCACAAGCTTAGCTGAGGCAACCCAATCCTAAATATGTCTTATTCACAAATGCACATTTTATTTTGTGAGGTTTACACTTTGGGAATACTAAATTTAAAAATGGATTAATACATTAATGTGTCCCCTGGTTTGATTTCGAACCTTAATGAGAACAATAAACACATTTTTAAGTAAAGCAAACTGATTTAATCGATCAAATTAACCTTTTTACTACATTTAAGGAGAAAAACAAGCGTTCAAAAATGCCGTAAACAAATTTATTCCTATCATACAGCTTAACCCTTGTCTTAGCCTTTAGTTTGTGGTTTAACCTTTAACTTTTATTTCAGCAAATGATTTCTTCAACATGGAAAGAAGTTGTTTGTGTGCTTTTTTAAATCAATATTAACTCATATTTTCGATGACACTTTCACAAAAATCGATCAAATATTCCATGAAGGGAATCAATGCACTGGAGGATAGATAGATAGATAGATAGATAGATAGATAGATAGATAGATAGATAGATAGAATGTAGTCCTCATTTTCATCAATTTTATGGTTTATTTATCTTTAATTCTTTAACCTGTGGGAAAATAAATATTTTATTGTCCAGAAGAGTCAGATTTGACGAATTCGAATCTTTATCCACCCGCCCAGCTGTCACAGGAAAACATGAGACAAACTTCAGTTTATTGATGTTTGGACACGAGGACGAGTCTTTGCTGTCTCTTATTTTGAAATGACACTTTGGAGACATTTTTTTCTTCTTGTATTTTTTATAAAAAAGCAGCTTGAAGGAAGCAGAAAGAACTTGTTTGACCTCTCTCATTATTCATTCTTTCTCCAGATGTTTGAAACTTTTCTTCTCTTCATGCAAATGAATACACAGGGGCAGCAATTACAAAAACCTTCCTCCAAAGGTATCAGTAACCTTTCCTGTTTGTGGGAGCAGAATACTAACAGGCAAGACATGTAAAAGAGAGAGGGAGAGTGTGTGTGTGTGTGTGTGTGTGTGTGTGTGTGTGAGGTGGGAGGTATAGAGGAAGGTGAGAAATGCAAACAACCTGCAGCACCTGCACACAGAGCACAGTATACATACATTCATCCATACATCCCCCCACACAGCCTCTGGCCTCAAGACCTGTAGTGTAAACTCACACTGACGCATTTACTCAACACTGGGGGGTGAGGTGTGTGTGTGTATGTGTGTGTGTGTGTGTGTGTGCGTGTGTGTGTGGATGTCAGGATGGAGAGAAAAGAAAAGGAGGCCAGAGGAAGAGCGAGTGTAGCCTTGGGGGCTTTTCGCACCTTATCACTCAATCCTTTAGCTGCACGTCGCACGAAGCGTCTCCTCACATGGAATCAGAGCGACTCATCTGTGAGAGTGTGTGAGTGCATTTCTGTGTGTGTGTGTGTGTGTGATCCAGACAGCGAGGTAACCTCCTCTGCATTCTGCTGCTGCCGTGTTATTGAAGACACACTTCCCTGACCCAACCCAAACATCTGCATCCCTCAGCAGCAAAGCAGCGTGGGTAATGCCTGTCCCACTCTGCCCCCTAGTGAGCGTCAGTGGAAACAAACCTGCAGCTTTTTTTCTGCTCCTGCTGGTTGGATTGTACATGACAGCCCAATCTTCTCTGCATCCG
>RPOG01001164.1:68554-99920 GCA_008086565.1 Thalassoma bifasciatum
AAAAATATTTTCACCTGTAGGCCGCCATTGTTGTTTACAATAACGTCTGGGTAGTGACGTCATATGGTTGCACCGGGCTGGATCTCATACAGGATCATATAAGTCCTGGAGCGGACTTCAGTGGTTTCCAGAGGAAGTTTTGTGGGTTTGTGTTGGAAAATAGTCGGCACAGCATTTGGCTTTAGTCTCCGTTTATAATGACCCACACCTGTCAGCTCTTTCATCAGCATGGGCCGGCTAAATGCAGCAAATGCTTCTGGGGAGAAGTGGCCAGAACATAGCCGCGGCTCCATGGGAAGTTGTTTACGCCCACAAGCCATTTCCCACAACTTCCTTCTTTTCTTGTCTTTTGTGAAGCTGTGCAGACTAACATCAGTCTCCTTGTTTCCTTTGGACTGAAAAGTGCACCCAAAAGCAGCCACATGTGGCATTATTATGTTTTTTTCCCTCCTCAAACCTCGTGACTTACGGCGACTAGTAGTGAGGAAACGGCCAAATCCAGATGCTCGGCACCAAGCAACCAATCTACGTCATCAAGCCAGAAAACAATGGCTGCGCCCGAAGGATAGAAACTGTTTTTTAAACTGTTTTTTTTAAAGAAAAACCACTTCGTTCCGTCTTTTAACAACAAATTATAGTTTGAGACAAACATTTAAGCAGATTCATGTCTGTTAGTCCTTACAGTCGGGGTTCCCTTTCAAAACGAGCCGATTAAAGGATCAATGAGGCTAAAGATTGTTTATGTGATGAAAAAAACCCTGAATCTGTCTGTAAATTCATCAAAACAGAAGCAGGATTGGAGGGTAGGGCCCTCAATCACCGAGCCCTGCCCACAATCTCTGTGTTCACAAGCTTAGCTGAGCCAACCCAATCCTGAATATGTCTTATTTATAAATGCACATTTTATTTTGTGAGGTTTACACTTTGGGAATACTGAATTTAAAAATGGATTAATACATTAATGGGTCCCCTGGTTTGATTTCAAACCTTAATGAGAACAATAAACACATTTTTAAGTAAAGCAAACTGATTTAATTGATCAAATCAGCCTTTTTACTACATTTAAGGAGAAAAACAAGCGTTAAAAAATGCCGTAAACAAATGTATTCCTATCATACAGCTTGTTTGGTTTGTGGTTTAACCTTTAACTTCTATTTCAGCAAATGATTTCTTCAACATGGAAAGAAGTTGTTTGAGTGCTTTTTTAAATCAATATTAATTCATATTTTCGATGACACTTTCACAGAAATCGATCAAATAATCCACTAAGGGAATCAATGCACTGGAGGATAGATAGATAGATAGATAGATAGATAGATAGATAGATAGATAGATTTATGGTTTATTTATCTTTAATTCTTCAACCTGTGGGAAAATAAATATTTTATTGTCCAGAAGAGTCAGATTTGACGAATTCGAATCTTTATCCACCCGACCAGCTGTCACAGGAAAACATGAGACAAACTTCAGTTTATTGATGTTTGGACACGAGGACGAGTCTTTGCTGTGTCTTATTTTGAAATGACACTTTGGAGACATTTTTTTTCTTCTTGTATTTTTATAAAAAAAAACAGCTTGAAGGAGGCAGAAAGAACTTGTTTGACCTCTCTCATTATTCATTCTTTCTCCAGATGTTTGAAAGTTTTCTTCTCTTCATGCAAATGAATACACAGGGGCAGCAATTACAAAAACCTTCCTCCAAAGGTATCAGTAACCTTTCCTGTTTGTGGGAACAGAATACTAACAGGCAAGACATGTAAAAGAGAGAGGGAGAGTGTGTGTGTGTGTGTGTGTGTGTGAGGTGGGAGGTATAGAGGAAGGTGAGAAATGCAAACAACCTGCAGCACCTGCACACAGAGCACAGTATACATACATTCATCCATACATCCCCCCAAACAGCCTCTGGCCTCAAGACCTGTAGTGTAAACTCACACTGACGCATTTACTCAACACTGGGGGGTGAGGTGTGTGTGTGTATGTGTGTGTGTGTGTGTGTGTGCGTGTGTGTGTGGATGTCAGGATGGAGAGAAAAGAAAAGGAGGCCAGAGGAAGAGCGAGTGTAGCCTTGGGGGCTTTTCGCACCTTATCACTCAATCCTTTAGCTGCACGTCGCACGAAGCGTCTCCTCACATGGAATCAGAGCGACTCATCTGTGAGAGTGTGTGAGTGCATTTCTGTGTGTGTGTGTGTGTGTGATCCAGACAGCGAGGTAACCTCCTCTGCATTCTGCTGCTGCCGTGTTATTGAAGACACACTTCCCTGACCCAACCCAAACATCTGCATCCCTCAGCAGCAAAGCAGCGTGGGTAATGCCTGTCCCACTCTGCCCCCTAGTGAGCGTCAGTGGAAACAAACCTGCAGCTTTTTTTCTGCTCCTGCTGGTTGGATTGTACATGACAGCCCAATCTTCTCTGCATCCGCTCTATTGATATTTTGATTAGCGCGGTTTAGTCGGACTCTCACCTGAATTAGCGTGCGGCTAACCTTTCCCTCGCTTCCTCTCATTATGATGGGAAATTTCGCTCCCTGTTTCTGCTGCAGAGGACAGAAAAAAAGAAACAGCTGAGTGAAGTTTGACGGTCCACTGTAAAAAAAAAGGCAGTAAAAGTAACAATTAAGGACCATAACACATCATTTTCTTTAACCGTTTCAATTACTAATTATATTTTATACCCACATTCTCTTTATGATCTGATACTGGATAAAACTCAGGAGAATATCAACGATACTGATACGATACCAATACTTCTATAACCACTTTTCCTCAGAGATCATGGAACATGTCCTGCCTGTTTTTGGAGCTTAAACTAAGAAGCATGAAACTCTGTATGAATGCATAAACTGTGCACTTACACATTCATTCTGGGCTTATACATTTCACTCTTACCCGTTAAACAAAAAATGCATCCTGCACTTATGCATTCCGCAGTTTCACATTCTGCACTTACACAATCTGCACTTACACATTCTGCACCTATACATACCGCACTTACACATTTAGCATATTTGCTTTCCACACTTACACATTCCCAAACTACACATTCTGCACTTACACATTCTGCACTTGTACATTCATCACTTACACATTCCGCGCTCACACATTCGGCACTTACACATTTCACACTTACACAATCTGCACTTTCACATTCTGCACTTACACATTCCACTCATTCGCATTCCGCACTCACACATTCCACACATTCTCATTCCTCACTTCCACATTTCACACTTCCACATTCCACTTATTCACAGTCCGCACTTACACATTCTGCACATTTGCATTCTACCATAGCACATTCTGCACTAACACATCTTGCACTCACACATTCCACACATCTGCACTTCCACACTTCCACATTCGGCACTCACACATTCGGCACTTACACATTCATTCTGGGCTTGTACATTTCACTCTTACCCATTAAACAAAAAATGCATCCTGCACTTATGCATTCCGCAGTTTCACATTCTGCACTGACACATTCTGCACTTACACATTCTGCACCTATACATACCGCACTTACACATTTAGCATATTTGCTTTCCACACTTACACATTTAGCATATTTGCTTTCCACACTTACACATTCCCAAACTACACATTCTGCACTAACACATTCTGCACTTATACATTCATCACTTACACATTCCGCGCTCACACATTCGGCACTTACACATTTCACACTTACACAATCTGCACTTTCACATTCTGCACTTACACATTCCACTTATTCACAGTCCGCACTTGCACATTCTGCACATTTGCATTCTACCATAGCACATTCTGCACTAACACATCTTGCACTCACACATTCCACACATCTGCACTTCCACACTTCCACATTCGGCACTTACACATTCCTCACTTACACATTCTGCACTTATACCTCCTGCACTTACACATTCCACTTATTCTAATTCCACACTTACACATTTCACACTTACACATCTTGCACTCACACATTCCTCATTTGCACATTCCACATGTACGCATGTGGCACTTACACATTCCACATATTTGCATCCTGCACTTACACATTCTGAACTTACACATTCCACTTATTCTAATTCCACACTTAAGTTTTACACACTTACACATTTCACACTTACACCTCCTGCACTTACACATTCCACTTATTCTAATTCCACACTTAAGTTTTACACACTTACTAATTTCACTCTTACACATCCTGAACTTACACATTCCACTTATTCACAGTCTGCACTTGCACATTCCACATATTCTCATTTCACACTTACAGATTCTGAAATTACATATTCCACTTATTCTAATTCCACACTTAAGTTTTACACACTTATACACTTCACACTTACACCTCCTGCACCTACACATTCCACTTATTCACAGTCCGCACTTGCACATTCTGCACATTTGCATTCTACCATAGCACATTCTGAACTAACACATCTGGCACTCACAAATTCCTTATTTGCACATTCCACACGAATGCATTCGGCACTTACACATTCCACATATTTGCATCCTGCACTTACACATTCCACACTTACACATTCTGAACTAACAAATTTCACCCTTACACATTCTGCACTCACACGTTTCACACTTCGCATTCCTCACTTACACATTCTGCACTTACACATTCTGCACTTACACATTTCTCGGCTGCTGAATCTACTGACTGCCTTCTAACAAAATGTGCACTTATTGCACTTTTTCTGCAGTTAGAGATGAAGTTTTTAAAATAAACTCCAGATGATCAGCTCACAACTTCTTCAGCCTTTTAAACCTCTGTCGTATAAACAGCTCCTACAGTTATATCGCCATCTACAGGTCTAAAATTGATGGGTTGCTCCAACAAGTTGTTTCCAATTTTACTGTCTTTTTAAAAAAATCTCCCGTGCAACCACAGCTGATATTTTTCCCATAAAAACAACTGTATTTTTTTTACAGTGTCTGTCTGAGGAGTTCATTACTCAAAAGTGCATTATCCCCGAGATCACATTAGTGTAATTCAACCTTCCAGCGTTTTCTTCATTTGTTGCAATTACAGCTCTGTCAGGTGAAGATGTAGCACGAACACCGTCAGCAGAAAACCTGCTTCACTCTAACAGGATGTTTCTCAATAAGTCAAACCCTGTAGCTTCCTCCACTCCTTACACCCGCCATATCTGCCCCCCCCCCTTTCCTCTGCTCCTCTGCCGCCTCAACAGTGATGTATCACACCAGCTCTCGCCCCTTTTCCTCCAAACACAATAAAGCCTTTGTGTTTTCTGACGTGAAAAATGTTGGGAATGAGGCGCGGAGATAAAGCTCCTGCAAGTGGCTCCATTCCAGGAAAACTGCACGTCTCTTCTTCTTTAGGTGATTCTGCAGCTGCAGGGAGGGAAAGTTTTTACACTTCATCAGGGATTTTTCTCTGCATCCCTCAATGCAACCAGCAGTAACNCATTTATTTTTTCATGCTGCAGACGAAATGCAGAAGGAAAAACTATTCAAATGGGGGGGGGTCCTAAATGCGTCATGGGTTGAGCTATAAGCCTATTGGTCGATCGACATGTAAGTGCAGAAATTGACTGTATATTTATGTTTGTATTTATTTCCACATTTATTTTCAAATGTTGTATTCATTTCTATTTTTGTTAATTTATTTCTGTTTATATATATTATTGCCATTTTTATTTCCATTTATATTTATTTTTTTGCACTTAATTTTTGAATTATGTTTTTTACATTGGTTTTTATTTCCACTTTTATTTATTAATTCATTTTTAATTTTGGCAGTTTTGGTCCTCCATAACCAGGAGTAAGAGCAACAACATAAATACAAACCTACAGAGCACCTGAAATATGAAAAAGTGCACGATTATGTATTTTTTGTACGCAAGATATTAAAATGTGTGCACAAGATAATTTTGCACTTTACACAAAAGCTTCTTCCAATACGTTTATTACATTCTGCACATATTACTTTCATTAACTTGGTTCTAGAAAATAAGTTGTTGCTACAAGAACGTTATATTGGAAACATACATTATCTTGTGTGCAGAAGTTATTTTGCTTGTTTTGAAAGTTAATTGTGTTGTGCACACAAAGTATTTGTTTTCATAAGATATTCACCTACCATTAGAACAGAATAATAACTTTTGTGCATGAACTTTGATTACAAATGAACAAATGTTCTTGTGCACAAGTGAATGTATTGCAGACACGAGTTTCTGTTGTATCTTGTGTGCAAATTTAATAATGTAAAGTCTTCCAATGTGATCTTTTTGTGCAAACAGGTTTTAATCTTTTCAACACAGGAAGTGTAAGATATCCATTCATCGTTTGCACAAGATAAACAACTTCTTTTGTGCACAATATTATCCTTACAAACAAAAATGTTACGAATAATAAAAAGTAGAAATCTGTAGAAAAGTTGCCCAAATCAGTTTTCTCCATTTTTTCTGTGAAGGAAACCCAACAGGTTTGAAAGTTAGACCCTCGATATGATGAGATTTTCATCCAGATGCTCATTGGCATCTAGCTCCAGCTTCAGTTCACAAAACTTTATCTGAAAAAAAAAAAAAAAGATGATTAATTGCACTTCATATAGGTTTTTTAATGCTACAGCGTATAAAACAATGTCGTCTGCGAAGAAATGACACTTTGCATCTATAATATGGGTGTTAATGGGTTTTTGTGGCATTTAGAGCCAGCCCCGGTGGAGACTTGAGGTACTGCACTTTTCTGCGCTTCCTTTATTAACACTGGAGGCTTCTGCTCTGACAGTTAAGACTTCATTAACTCCAGAGTTTAGATAAAATAATGCATTTACAGCTTTGAAAAGACACTTTGAGAAGAACAAATGTCACATCTGAATGCTAACTTCTACTTTTAATGCGAAAAACATCTTGCACCTCTATAAATAAACACATTAATTTCTTTTCAGGAGTCTGACAATCTGATATTTCAAGATTAAAACTTGAGCAAACAGGAACACAAGCACAACTATCAGCTTTAAGTTTCTTCACGTTTTTGTGAATTTGTTTTCAGAAAGTGACGTTTTTGTCGCCTGAATGGATTAGTATGGACTTCTTTGAGGCCTCAGAATAAAAGTTCTTTCCAGCAGCTTTTATAAGACTCTCCACTTTGATACCAGAAATGCATTTTCAACATTTCAAGCTTAATTTACAGCAGCTTAAGTTGCAAAATTATTTCCACAGTCACCCGCCAATTAGCTGAAATACTTTCCCTTTAGTTTGACTGAAGAGAATAAAAGGCTGATACATCTGTGTGTAAGTGTGTGTGTGTAACAAAAAAAAAATCCCTCATTTTTCGCTCAACCTCGCACAGACTAAATCTGGCTCTTTAGGGAGGTCTCGCTCTCCATTTTAATCCTGAAATGCATTTCTCTCTCCCCCTTTTTTTGTCTCTCGCCGAGTAATGACAATTAATCAAGCATGAAATTGACAATCGCGAGACTGTTGCCGGTGAGAGGAATTCAAAGAAGCAGGGACTCGCCTATTCTCACAGTGCATTGACTGGAGAGAAGAGTGTGTGTGTGTGAGTGTGTGTGTGTGTGTGTGTGCAGAGAGCTGCCCCACTGAACAAGTCATAGAAATGCTTCTCACTCAAACTTTCTTTCTTTGTGGTGTTATTTCACACCTGAGAGGCAGACGGAGTGACACTTTCCCCAGGAAGGAGAGGAAGTGTTTGATTGAGCTCCCACAGCTAACAAGTCTGCTTTTCCTCTCTGCACCGTCTCTGCTGCTGATTCACTGCGTGTGACTGCACCGTGAAAAACACATGTGAGAGCAGCAGGTGCCGCACATTCTTCTTGTCCTCGAGTCACAGGAACACACGATTCCTCACGGGGTTCGGAGGAGAAGGTGGTGAAGCCTCTAATCAGGACTCACCTTCAACTTTTCACAGCGTTTCACCCTGAAACCCATGAAAATCTGAATGTACATGGAAACGCTGTAGTATCACATCAGGCCTGAAGGTGGCGATATAACTGTAGGAGCCGTTTACACAAGAACAATAAAGAAGCTGAAGAAGAGGTGAGCTGATCAGCTGGAGTTTATATTAAAAACTTCTTCTCTAATTGCAGAAATTGTGCAATAAATGCAGGTTTTGGTAGAAGGAAGTCAGTAGATTCAGCAGCAGAATAAAGATAGATAGATAGATAGATGGATAGATAGATAGATAGATAGATAGATAGATAGATAGATAGATAGATAGATAGATGTAAATAGAGCTTTAAGATGTGTTCAAGTATGCTCTGTGTACCTGAGAGGGATTCTGTTTGTGTACAGGAATGGGAATATAATTACAGTAATATATAATATAAAACAAAATAAATTAAATTAAATTAAATAAATTAAATAAAATATGAAATATAAGATACAATACTACTACTAATAATAATAATAATAATAACAACAACAACAGTAATAATAATGATGATAATAATAATAATAATAATAATAATAATAATAATAATAACAATAATAATATATAGCAATAATGATAATAATAATAGTGTAATAATAATAATAGTAATAATAGTATTATTATTATTATTATTTTAAAAATGATAATAGTATAGGATAGTATAGCAATGATAATAACAATAGCGGTAGTATAAAAATATAAAAATATACGGTAACACTTTAGACTAGGGAACACATATTCCCTAATCTAAAGTGTTACCAAATATACTTATAGCAGTTGTAATGAAAATATAATATAGGGTCACCTGAGACTAAAAACTCTTTAACTCCTACAAGTTTTTATCTAGAAAGCTCAAATTTCACCCATATGTAGATGAAAAGGTGTAAAAGTGATGTGGTGGATGTTTGATGTCTGACATGAAGCATCTTGAAGTTAATGATGCTCAAAATGAAGAAGAAAATAAGTGTTTCAGCTGCATTTATCCTGATGTGGACTTTAGCCACATGTAAAAACATGACATTTTCTGAAACTCAAGACTTTAATCTTTGAAATGAGGTGTCACTGATGAGTTTTGATCTTATGGTTCTATAGTTATAAGCTTTAAAACACAGCATGGTAACATACACACTGCGGCGTCCAGCAGCTCCCAGCGCCCTTTTCTGTCTTTCTTTTATTTTATGTTCGATGTCACTTCTTGAATATTACGCTGAGAAAAACTCTGATAAAGTTTTTGTTTTAATCTGGCGTCACATGAACCTGCATCATATTTTATCTAATTTCAGACAGAAGCTCAAAGGTCAGCAGCTTCCTGAGGCCGCCGCCGTAATGTTTTCTTCATGACAAAGAGGCGAAGCTGTCGTGAATAATTGAACCATCCTGAATCACCGTAATGATCCTGACGTCTCCTCTTCCCGTGGAGTTATGGCGTGGCGGCATTCAAAGCGACCACGAGTGTCAGCGTAGGTCATGACGAGGAGAGAGATTCGCTGTTTGAATTTAAAAAAAGAGACGTTGATCGTTGCGAGGCTAAACGCAGGCTGAGAATAAACACGCACCCAAATCCCACGCCTTCAGTGAGGTCGTCCTACCTCCCGGGCGCCATCTCCTCGCCGCACAGACTCGCCGTTTCCCTTTGCCCACTGACATTTAGCTTTCCTTTGAGTTTACTTCTGCTTGTTCGGCCTGAGGAGCGCAGGGATCCTGGTTTTATTGCTTTGTTCGGATCAAATCTTGTATCCTGCTTTGAAGAGAGTCTGAGGACCTGGACCGAAGACCCCGCTGCTGCTCTTTGAGGGAGCGGCGGGAGCGGCGGGGTCCCCCGCGTCCGTGTGTGTAGGCTGGATTGACGCCTGAGTGTTTTTATATTCCCTCTGATGCTTCTCGCTCTGCTTCGCTCCCTCTCTCCGCAGCCCTGGCCTTCAGTCTCCAACCTCGCCAAGGACTTCATCCAGCGCCTCCTGCAGGTCGACGCCGCCGCCCGTTTGACGGCGGACCAGGCCATCCGTCACCCGTGGGTGGCGAACATGGCACCCAGCGCCTCCATGAGAAACCTCCATCGATCTATTTCCAGGAACCTGCGGCGGAGGATGTCCCGAAGCTCCTCGCGGTGCCCGAGCAGCGCCGCTTCCTCCGGCGTTTCTCACAAGTAACTGGAGACAAAACAAAGCGCTTCATCCAGGGCCGAGCATCATGGGAGGACTAATGAGGGGTGTAGCTGCCCCCGGCTCATCCTGAGTGTCACTGCCACGAAGCCAAAGTGTCTGGAACAGGTGTTGAGAGAAAAAATGTTTCCTCTCCTCTCTGGACTGCAGTCAGCATCGGCCCTGGAGGCGGAGCTTCATCCGTCATTAGTTTCCAGTGGACGGGTTAACTTCATACACCCCAGATAAATCTGTCCTATACGACTGTGTTTCAAAACTTTAACTGAACAACCACAAGGTCAAAACTCATCAGTGACACCGCATTTAAAAGATTTAAGTCTCTCGTTTCTGAAAATGTCATTTTTCTATATGAGGCTAAAGTCCACATCAGGATAAATGCAGCTGAGACACATTTTATCTTTGTTCTTTTATAACCATTTTTGAGCATCATTAACTTCAAGATGCTTCATGTCAGACAGAAAACATCCACCACATCACTTCTAAACCTTCTCATCTACATCTGGGTGAAATTTGAGCTTTTTAGGTAAAACTTTGTAGGAGTTAGAGAGTTTTTAGTCTCATGTGACCAAACACCATCAGATGTGTCCTCTTTTCCAGTCTGACAAAATCATGCAAACAAAACCAGCGGTATCAGCGCTCAGTGTCCTCTTTTTAGTCAACTTTGCTCTCTTTGTGGAAAGGTTCAACAAAAGTTATGAAATTATAGTTCACAGTCACAGATTATTGCTCTTTATGAATGTGAATGGAGACACACAGCAATAAATATGTTTCGAACAGACAGCCATTAACCCCTTACACCCCCCCTGATTCTGTCCTATATACCATACTATGTTTCAAAACTTTTAACTGAAGAACCACAGAGTCAAAATTCATCAGTGACAAACTCATTTGTAAGATATAGCTTCAGAAAATGTCATGTTTTAATATGTTGCTATAATCCACATCAGGATAAATGCAGCTGAAACACATTGAACATCATTAACTTCAAGATGCTTCATGTCAGACATAAAACATCCCCCACGTCACTTCTACACCTTGTCGTCTACATCTGAGTGAAATTTGAGCTTTCTAGGTAAAACTTTGTAGGAGTTAGAGAGTTTTTAGTCTCAGGTGACCAAACACCACACTCTCATCTGAAGACTCTGTGCAAACAAAACCAGCTTTGTCAGTGATCAGTGTCTTCTTTGTAATCAGCTTTGCTCTCTTTGTGGAAAGGTTCAACTAAAATCATAGAATTATAGTTCGCTGTCATAGATTGCGCCTCTTTGGTTGCACACATGAATACGAATGAAGACGTACGGCAATAAACAGGTCTCGTCGATGATCTAAATGGCTGCAGCTGACTCAAGTGAAGGGTAAGATGATTGGTTTAGTGTTAGAGTGAGTGACAGGCCTGTTAGCCAATAAACGACCCTCTAACAGAGCTATTACACAAGACCAGTCAAGCAGGGAGCGCTTGTTGTCTATCACAAGCTGTCCTGGGATGAAAACGCAACAGAAAACAATGGGGTCACTTTAGTCTTGCAGCTAGAACCCTGTTGAAAACAAAGACTTGCAGCTTTGTCAGATTGACATTGAGGAGGAAATGCTCTAAGACTGTGAAGCTGCTGTTATTGATGAGAACGGACACGACAGACAGACAAACAACGGACTTTACAGGAGAAATTTCACCACTTGGAATAATTTGATGAAACAACACTTTTGATATGTTTGAACTCTGGATTCCTCTGGTGGAAAGGAGAGTGAATATTCAGGGTAAGGGCGTCAGGATGTGACGTCTCCGATGACCTGGTGGAGTGTAAAACGTTAAGCTGTTAGTGAATCTCAGGTTTAGAGTCCAGAGTAGATGGAGATAAATTTACACCTTCAGGCCTTTTTGGTTTTTTCCTCACTAATGACTTTAAAGTCTCATCTACATCCGTGTGAGTCACCACTTCACCTGGCAGGTTTCAGAAATGAGAAATGAGCGCTGACTTCAGACAACAAAGAAATAAAAGTTCCTTAAAGAGACTCGAAGAGAAACACTTCACATTTGTTCACATTTTTTTCTTCTCTTTTCTTTTGTTGTTGCTCCTCCTACACAGCAGCTCCCACAAGTCCTGAGCAAACGCTGAAAGCTCGATCCAGATCTGTGGTGACAGGTTTCTATCAAGTCACAATGGAACAGTGGGTTTAAAGTTCCCCCCTTATTATGTAAGCGGCTGCAGAAAAACCCTCTTTTCCAGAGAGGAGTTTAAAGTTGAAACGAGTCGACTGGAGGGGAATAAAGTTCTTTAAGTGCATTAAGTGACGTGAAAATACAGTGGGAGCATTTAAGGAAGGAAACGTCTCCTGAGAAAAGACCCAGAGAGAAAGATAGAGGATGTTTTTGTCGAAGAAAATACTACGTTTCATTCTGCACTGTAAGAAGAACTTTTGATGTTTGTGCGAGAAAAGATGCAAAAAAGTGGATGAAACGAATCATTTTCCTTTTAAAGCTGCAAAGATCAGATTTTTAACCATCATCTATTTTTGTCTTTTGGTCTTTGATGTTTGATAAAATCATTGTTTTTATTCTGTGGGAAGTTTCTGTAACTGTGAGGATAATAAATGATTTGCTCATTCTAGAAACTGCTATGGGTGAAATCTACAGAGATTTTCTTTATTGTAGGACAAAAAGCGATAAGGTCATGCAATAATTTATAGCAACATCACTGTCACAAATTCAACTAAACATGTTTTTTATCACAGACATTTTCTCCTTCATTGCATTATTTATATTTTTGCACAGGAGAAATATATATAAATGTATATTTCTTCTTTCTTAAGTGTGTGTTGAAGCATTATTATAGAAGCCAATTTCAGCTGTCTGAAAAAAATGAAAATATAATAAATTAATAATAAAAATTATTTAAATGTGTTTAGTCCATCTTTAGTCAAATTTTGTGACAAAAAAATCAAAAGTATGAGGCAAATAGTCACAATTTTGAGGTGAAGTGTTAAAATTTTGAAACTTAAAGTCAAAATTTTGAGATATAAAGTGAAAATCTTTGGGAACTCAGTCAAAATTTTAAGATCATAAGTTAATTTTTTTAGATTAAAAGAAATCCACATTGATATTAAGGCAGAATTTTGATATACATAGTTGAAATTTTGAAACTGAATGTCAAAATGTTTAGATACAAATTCCAAATTCTGTAATAAATTGTCATATTATGAAATTAAAAGTAAAAAAATATTAATACAAAGAAAAAAAGTCACAACTTTGAGATAGATGCCAAAACTCTGAGATATTTAATTCAAAAATTAGAGATGAACAAGTCAAAATTAGCGGACAAAAAGTATAGAATTTGAGATAAAAACGTCCAAATTTCTAGTTAAAAAACACAATTCTTGAGATAAAAACTAAAAATTTTGAGATTAAAAATCCACATTATGCAATAAAATCTAGCAATTTTGCCTTATACCCCCTCTTTAAGATTTATCATAATCAGCACAGGGTCTGCACAAGATTTACAGGAATTATGAAATTATTGCATTAGAATTCTGCAACTGGTATGACACATTAAAGGGGCGGTACCCTCAAAACCAAGGTCTCCAGAGCTTCTGGCCAATCAGGGAGAAGGGGGCTTGTGGAGCAAGGAGCCTTAAAGAGACAGTAGCGTAAATGAAGGCTGAATTTAAAGTGTTCTTAAACATGTGAGCAAAATATTGTAGCTTTAAATCATGTAATGATGCTACAGGGGGATAATAGGGACAAAATAAAAAGCTAGGTACCCCCTCTTTAAGTTATGACCCAGAAGTAGCTCAATGACAAAATCAGCCATTCTAAAGTGTTTTTCCAGCTTTTCTGACCATTTTTCGCAGATTGATTTTTTATTTTTCATGATTTCTGTTTTTGTTTGGTTGTAAAGTGCCTGAAAATGAACTTTAAGGTTTCTTTTCTCTCCTCTAAGTTGTTCATTTGCTGCCTCTTTAATTCAGTCTGTGGTTAATTACCACTAAGAACAAACTCTATCCTCTCAGGTGAAACTCCTCGTGTTAAATTGTGAATATGGATGATGTCATTTGGAGGTGGCTCATGCATTATTTCTCCAGCAGGGCGCATTGGAGAGTTGTTAAGGCCCTTCGATGGCTGCACAGACTCAGTGACCTGAGATCAGTGTCCCTCTGGGCAGAGTCGAACTGCAAGTACACGCTGGAAGCAGCGACTCAGCAAAGAAGCAGAGAAGCAGGACGTTCGGCTGCTGCAGAGTAAAAAACTCCTTAAAGAGCAAAGCAGGTTAAACACAACTTTGACTAAAATCATAGGAAAGATGCCCAAAAACAATTTACCGAAGGAATTTTTGAAATTAGTGAACCACAGAGTTTGCTGGAGACGTTTTAGTTCACTTTTTTTTAACTTCCACATTAAAAACCGACATTGGGCTGTGACGTCATCCAGGGGAGAAACTGCTGAAAACTCCTCAGTTTAACGTGAACATGGATCAGACTGACACTGCTGTTAATGAAGAGGAGAAAATCTGCATTCCTATACATATGAGGGTCCTCGGGATTAAAATGATGAGACTTTTAGACAAAATGAAGAGCAGGAACAGGGCAGGATTAGGAGGAATTTTGGGTAAAGGAGAGCAGGGAGCTGAGGAGTGAGGAGGACCAGAGGAGAAGAGCGCGAGTCCTGGTGAGTGACGGCGTTTGAATAGAATAGAATAGAATAGAATAGAATAGAATAGAAGTTTATTGTCTGACACAAAGGTGACAGAAATTCATGTTATGACAGGCCTCAGTTGCATCAAAGACACACATTCACACATTCCCCATCATACTTGTACACACATACATAACAATAACTTTAAAAGACCTGAGTAAAAAATACACATAGTAAAACAATCTGTTAGCTACAGACATGGAGCCTGATGCTGTTCACATCAGCGTATTTAAAGTTTGAACTCAGAAACAGAAACTTAAAAAGTCCGTAGTGCGTTTGGTGCTGATCACAAATCAGTCCGTTGGATGGTAAAACCTGCAAAAATGGCAAATCTGAACTACGGTTTTCCGTGAGTGTGAGTGCGGCTTCACCTCCATCATCTCATCTGGTCCTGGCTCCAGTATCTGATCCTGAACTCCATCATAAAACCAGGAACTGAGGCTGTTTTCCAAACTGCCTACTACCTACTACTTCCACATGTAGTCTGTAGTCTGACTGTTTTGTTGGACCTGTGAAGTAGTATACTGCTCTGGATTTCAGGAAGTGGAGCTGATGGATTTTTTTCTAATGTTTAACTTCATCATAAGTAAACCACGAGTACATTTGGCATTTCAGTCATTAATTCACCACATCAATCAGTGGAGAAGTTACAGGAGCAATAAAAGTAGATAAGTTAAATTAGATGTCAATGAGATACAAAGGAAAATAAATAAATGAAATTAAGCATGTGAAGGAAGTTGTAATTTTTTTTGAGAATTTTTATGGTTTTTTCATTATTTTAGTGGTTCAAGGAACAATTTTAATTCATTTAAAAAAACAACAAATTCAGAGAGAGATAAAAGTCCCGATTTTATCACATTTGTAAAAGTATAAAAGTTTATTACAGCAAAATCTCCATATTTGATTTTTTATCTTGCACCAAAAGTTATCGTGTATTGAAAATAAATCTGAATCAAACTGACTTTTTATTTTTCCAGCTGGTGTAAAAACTGCGTCCTCATTACCCACGTAGGCTGTTAGTGTAAAATAAAAAGTGATAAATGATTTAGGGACTTTTATGAATTTGGTAAAAGTAAACAGCTCTTTCATGATGAAGTGAGCAGATTTACCGCTGTTTCTTTCCTGTCACTTCACTTTTATCTCTGGGACCGTTTCACATTTTTGTTGTTGTGTTGTAGTTGAGCTGATTTATTCCAGTAGGTGTCAGTAATTCACCTCAACCTGAGCGCCCCCAAACTGACAAACGCCATTAGCGCCGTGCATTGTGGGAAACAGTACGCCAGGTAGACTGGTCCGTTACAGACTGAGAAATTTTCTCCGATCAGTAGAAACATCCAGGAACTTGTAGTTTACTACAGATCTCGCAAGTTTACGCATACTGATACTAAATACTGAATTTCAGCCGAAGTAGTAGGCATCTCTAGTGTAGTAGGAGGTTTGGAAAACAGCCATAGTCTCCCTGTCACCACAAACCATCACTTTTTTCAGTGACCGATGTAGAGATAAAGTCTCGTTTCTTCAGCTGCAGGAAACGAACCTGAGCATGGAAGTTAACTCTTTCCTCCTTTTGGGGAAAAGATCGACTCGATTTCCTGCTAAGTCGCTCTTTTTGCATCCAGCATAAGAATGCATCATCGAACCATCCCAATGAATGATCAAATCAAATAAAAAACTTGTAGAAACACGACTCAAATCCCCGCTCTCACTCACTGTCTCCTATCAAACACATTGGATCAGAGCGGAGGAGAACGCTCGTCCCCTGGATGACGTCACATGACGAAGGATGAAGCAGCTTTTTGAACAGGGACACTGAAAATAGCTACTTCATCCTCTAAATTTGTGCCTTTTTGTCACGATTAATTAAAAAAACAGTGTTTGACTTATTCTACTACCACTTTCAGACCATTTTAAGTGTTTATCCAAATTTTTTTTTTACCTGCAATGTGCTCTTTAAACTGCAGGAGTTAACGCTGCACCGTCATCTGTCTTTGATGAGAGCTGCATGTCACGTAAAATGAACTTTTTCACACAGAAGCTGATATATTCTTCTTTTACTGAGCTGCATTGTGAAACTAACCCTGAATCTTTTCTTATCAAATGATGTTTGACTGCACGGTGCAGGCCGAGCTGATCGGTTATGCATTCTTATTTGAAATTCTGTCTGCAGACGAATTCTTCTCTCAGACTGATAAAGAAAGTTGAATTAAACCAAACAGAAGTCAGAAATAATGAGAACTGGCCCTTTTTTTTTCTTCTTCTGCTGTTATCATTTCATTCTGAGCTCCATTATCTCTCAGAAAGAGAAAAACAAACCGACTGTCGCTGCTGCTGCTGAGTCCGTTTCTGCTCAGACTAATTCCTTTGTCTTCTGCAGTTACAGTGGGTTTAGAGTGGGCAGTGAAAGCTGCTTGATCTCCAGGAAATACACCCCGTATTTACTTCCAGGCTTTAATAGAGCGCTGCAGATAATCCTCCCATGATGCTTTGTGATCACTGGCCCAGGGAGCAGACTCCTCTGTGGGATCAAACTGCAGTCCTCCACACACGGACGCAAATAAATCTGAGTTTGGAGTGAAGCATGTTTTATTTAAAAAGGTTCAAGCATAAAATAATGCCACTGTATTTTTAATTTCCATTTACAATAACTGACATTCAATTTTTAGAGTTTAATTACTGTGGATACTTGTCAGGACGGTTGCACCACCTGACATTTTGGGGGTTTGAGGAACCAAAACACAAAAAAACATGTTATATTTTAATAGTTTAAAGATGTGTTCAAATAACACAGGTTTCATAGAATAAAGAAATACATGTGATGAAATACTCAATTCATGATGGAAGGAAATATTACACTCAGACACAAAAAAAGGGGACGTCACGTCTTTGACCCCTAAACATGGTCCCAGAAAATCAACAGGCTGAGTAAAAATTCAGTTTTCTTAAAGAGGGGTTAAAAGAGGAGAAAAGTCTGCATCCCTTATTTATTCAGTCTAATCTGTTCACTTTTACAGTGGAAAAGCACCAACTTCTGGAACAGAGAAAAAAAAAGCCTCCAAACTCATTTAGCTGGAGCAGCGTCGGGTCAATATCTTCCTGTAAAGGCTTTGGTCTCGTTCAGCGGTCAGCAAGGCCGAACAATTGAGAAAGCAGAGCGCAGCAAAGATTGGAGGAGATACAGAGCTCGCTCTCTAACACGAGCGCCGTGCTTTATATTAGAGGAGGAGTATGACAGGAAGTGTCTTTTTCTTTTTCCTTCAGCCTCTCTCAGCAGAAAACCAAAGACTTATTCTCTTTATCTCCGGCCTCTCCAAGAGATCATTTGCTGCTCAGGACCCTGAAACATAAGCTGGCAGATCCACTTGTGGCTGCTGCAGCAAAGAAGGGGGGAAAAAAAGAGGAAGAAAGAGGAGGAAAGAGGATGATGCAGTTCAGTCCCTCAGTTCACGTCCTGCAGAAAAAAAAGTCCAGAGGAATAAACTGACTCCTCGTACCAAAGGAGAGAAAATCACTTTTACTTTCACTTTTCATCCTCAGGACAGAAGCTGCAGGGTTTGATCGAGGTAACGATGAGGAGCTGGGATTGTTTATTCAGAGAAGCAGGATTTTTAATACAACAAAAATCTAAAATATGCAGGTAAAAGAAAACTGCAGATTTCAGATATCCAACTCAGAGTCACTCTGAATATGGAAGCCCATTTCAGCCAGCAAGTAATAATAATGGAAAATGGAAAACTGACTTCATTAAAAATTGTTTTGGTCCATTTTCAGTCAAATCATGTGACAAAACATTGAAATATTTGGAACTTTCGGATGAAAAGTTGAAAATTTGAAACTAAAAGTCAACATCTTGAGATACAAAGTCAAAAATATGAGACGAAGTGAGAATTGTGGAAAACTTAAGTCAAAATTTTGAGATGAAAAGTTAAATTTCTAGATTGTAAAATCCAAATTTTGATATAACAGCAAACTTTTGAGATACAAAAGTTGAAATTTCGAAACTATGAGTCGATACGTTTAGATTCAAAGTCTGAATTTGTGATGAAAAATTAAGAATTTGAAATAAGAAATCTGAATTTTTTCATTACAAAGTCAGAATTCTAAGACAAGAAAAATTAAAAATTGAATGAAAAAACTTTGATACAAAGTCAGAATTCTGAGATAAAATGTTGAAATTTTGAGATTAAAAGCCTAAGTTTGATTTACAAAGTGAAAATTCAAAGTAAGTCAGTCAAAACTTTTGGATTTAAAAATTCCAAATTTTGATATTAAGCTAAAATTTTGAGATAAAGTCAAAAAATTGAGGTCAAAGTCAAAAGGTCCAGATAAAATGTCAATATTTTTTCAATAATAGTTAAATTTTTGAGATGAAAAGTCAAAACTTTGAGACAATTGATTCAAAATCTTGAGATAAAAAGTGAAAATATAAATGAAAACAATCAAAAATGTTGAGATATGAGTGTGCAAAAATATAACTAAGACAGTTTAGCATTAATATATTTTACTTTATCGGCTGAAATTAGTGTTTTAAATAAATGTTTGGGTTACGAAGCTACTTTTTCGTCTTTGAGAATCTTTGGGTATTTCACAGTTTTCTAGAACACGGTGACCCAGGTGTCGTTAAGACTCTCACCTGGCCTGAGGTGCAGTAAAACGACATGAGACTGGATTTGCGTGACCACCCCCCCGCTGCTGCTGCTGCTGGTGTCCTTGTTTCTGTGAAGGACGCTGAAAACCTCTGGGGTCCTTCAGGCAGAGTAAAGGACGCCTTTCCTGTGTCACAGCTCTGTGGCCAGAGTGACCCACTTTAAGAGAAACTCAGGTTAAAACACAGGCTGTTTTCCAAACCGCCTACTACATACTACAGTAGTAGGTGGTAGTATGACTGTTTTGTTGGACCTGTTTAGTAGTATACTACTCTGGATTTCAGGAAGTGGAGCTGATGGATTTTTTTCTAATGTTTAATTTCATCATAAGTAAACCATGAGAACATTTGGCATTTCAGTCATTAATTCACCACATCAATCAGTGGAGAAGTTACAGGAGCAATAAAAGTAGATAAGTTAAATTAAATGTCAATGAGATACAAAGGAAAATAAATAAATGAAACTAAGCATGTGAAGGAAGTTGTAATTGTTTTGAGAATTGTTATGGTTTTTTCATTATTTTAGTGGTTCAAGGAACATTTTTAATTCATTTGGGAAAACAACAAATTCAGGGAGAGATAAAAGTCCCGATTTCATCACATTTGTAAAGGTATAAAATACAGCAAAATCACCATATTTGATTTTTTTGATCTTGCACCAAAAGTTGTCGTGTATTGAAAATAAATCTGAAACCAACTGACTTTTTATTTTTCCAGCTGGTGTAAAAACTGCGTCCTCATTACCCACGTAGGCTGTTAGTGTAAAATAAAAAGTGATAAATGATTTAGGGGCTTTTATGAATTTGGTAAAAGTAAACAGCTCTTTCATGATGAAGTGAGCAGATTTACCGCTGTTTCTTTCCTGTCACTTCACTTTTATCTCTGGGACCGTTTCACATTTTTGTTGTTGTGTTGTAGTTGAGCTGATTTATTCCAGTAGGTGTCAGTAATTCACCTCAACCTGAGCGCCCCCAAACTGACAAACGCCATTAGCGCCGTGCATTGTGGGAAACAGTACGCCAGGTAGACTGGTCCGTTACAGACTGAGAAATTTTCTCCGATCAGTAGGTCATCCGGGAACTTGTAGTTTACTACAGATCTCGCAAGTTTTCACATACTGCCTACTACATACTGAATTTCAGCCGAAGTAGTAGGCATCGCTAGTGTAGTAGGCGGTTTGGAAAACAGCCACAGTCAAACCCAAACTGAAGGAACGTGATAAAAACAGATCCATGATGGTTTTCTGTTCCTGAAGCAGCTGACACATAAATATCACATTCACACAGAAAGATGTGAAAATAAAGAGGCTGCTCTGTTTCTCTCTTTGTCTAAATATGTGAATGTATGTCATTAAAATTAGCCTCATGCTTTCAACACTCCCACACACACATGTAAACATGTTTCTTTTTATGGTATTTGTGTTGCATATGGATTTGATGTGTTTTAAGCTGATGTGACTCTCAGCACGTGTGTCAAACATAATTAAAATTATTCCAACCATATGCTCTTAAATGTATATATCAGGAATTGTGTATGCGGGCTTAAAACCATCCATATGGCTGCGTTTTTCCAGTTTAACGTCAAAACTATTCATCGTTTGCGTTAATTTATACAATCTTTTATAGAGATTTACCGTTGTTGTGTAAACGGGATTCAAATGTAAATGTTGGAAAAACGTTATACGTTATATCTGTGTTTGTGTCACAGGAAAGTTTCCTCATCGTTCTTCACCACATGTTTTCTTTGCAGGCTCTTGAATCTGAGTTTATATGTGATGTTTTTGGTCTTTGCACAAAGAGTTAATTCCACAGAGAGGATCAGTGTGAGAAAATACATTGAGAAGCTTTTTTTTTTATTGGCTCACAGAGTAAACAGGCGAACGCTCGGAGTGAGAGAGTGAAGAAGGTTTATTTCAGAGGTCGCTCACCTCTTCAGTACATGAAACAAGCTGCAACTCCACAGCACGACCCCTGACCCCCACTGTCTGACGCTGAATCCACTCAGGAGGATCAGAACATACACATCCCATATCACATGCTTACTTCTTCTTCTTCCAGCCTGGTTGGGTTTGCCAAAGAGAGGTGACTGAAGTGCAGACGAGATTTCATGCTCCTTTGACGATGTGGATGAAATGCAAGAACAACAAAACATCAATCAGCGGCGTCTGTTTGTGTTTGCAGTTTCCAAGCAACAGTGCACTCGCAATTTAATGCTTTAACACCATCTGGGTCTTATAGATACTTGACTCCCTATTTCTGACATTCTGCAATCTTAGAAATGTCTTTTTAAAGCAGGATGGGATCTTAACTGCTGGAGAAGCTGTGAATTATCGCTGTTCATTTAAAGAGGGGTATTCTGCTTTTGTTTGATGTAAACGTGGATGTTCAGACTCAAACTGCGCAGATTTTCAAACCTTTACCGTGTCATATGTTTTACAAATCTCTGAATATATTTAACTTGGTCTCTTCAGGGCTGGCCAATCAGAGTGAAGGGGGTTTGTGGAGCCTTAAAGAGACGGCAGCTAAAACAAAATGTTTCATACAGAAGCTGAAGTAAGTTTTTTTTTTTTTAAAAAACACTAGTGAGAGAAAAACCTGTGGTGTAAAGAACCCAAATATTAGGTTTTTATTGTTGCTTGTTTTCTTTTAAAGGTGTCCTTTTTGATCATTTTTTGTTGTCCTTAATTTATATTGAATGGTGTATGCTTTTATTTTGAAGGAAGAAAAAAACGAAAGTATGTGGTGATGAAACAAACGGAGACAAACGTCAGAAATGACAGATTGTAAAAAAATAAATTAATAAAAATAAGTGTTCAGATGTTAAATATATATTCATATGCATCCGGTTTGATAGATTACATTAAATTTGTAATCCTTTTTCTTTGTCTTATCTTGTGCTGTTGGGCGGATGCTTCAGTTACCATGGTAACGCTAAAACGTTATTGTGTATATTTTCTGTTTGAATGGACATTTTTTGTGTAATATCTTTGTAAAATTAGTTTTAAAACAGTTTCCTGGCTTCTTTATTGAATATTTAGTTAAATAAAGAATTCATGAATGTAAATATTTGAAATTATTAATGTGTAAAAAGGTTTAAAAACTGTATTTGTTTAAGAACGTGATTGAATGCACGTATTTTATAAGTTTGACTGATTTTGTAATTGGGTCGATGACGTGACGTCCGAGTGCAATATTTCCTTCCATCATGAATTGAGTATTTCATCACATGTATTTCTTTATTCTATGAAACCTGTGTTATAGATCGGAAGAGCGTCGTGTAGAAAATATAACATGTTTTTTTGTGTTTTGGTTCCTCAAACCCCCAAAATGTCAGGTGGTGCAACCGTCCTGACAAGTATCCACAGTAATTAAACTCTAAAAATTGAATGTCAGTTATTGTAAATGGAAATTAAAAATACAGTGGCATTATTTTATGCTTGAACCTTTTTAAATTCAACATTCTTTGCAAATAAAAAGAATTTTAAAGCTGTTGAGAAATGTAAAAAACTTTTGTCCCGTAATTTTCACCTTGTCAAATGTCAGGGTGGTGCAACCGTAACATTAGACTTTTATTTTAAAGTGAAGAGAATAAAACAGGAAACAGGAAACTGCATCAGCCAGAGGAGCCCAAATGACATTTGTGACCAAGTGGAAAAGTTTGTAGATTTCTCTGAAATACTGATAAAAAAGGTTTTTTCACTTCATTGGTGACTGGAACAATTTCCATGTCAGGTGGTACAACCAATGTAATAATGTGAAATGTTATTTTAACATCAAATTATTTATCTTATTCACAAATAAAAGAAATGAAACACACAAAATGAAAATGTATGAGTCACTACGGACACTTGAGAGATACTTGCCAATAATTTCACACAGAAAAAATAACAGGAACATATAAATATATTTTCATATATTTGGTTGCACCACCTGACATTTTTGGGTGCTCAAATTAAAAATACTAAAAAATAATGAACCTAAAAACTTTGAAATGTTGGTCATCTACTGAAATCTGTTAGAAAACATAATTCTTCTCTCAGAAATATGTTTTTATCCATTTTCAAAGAACTTTTTAAAAATATGTCTTTAGACCCTCTTTTTGTCATTGACCCAAATATAGAAAGACATGAATATATATCAACCACAGATGCTGTAATTCCTGTAAAGATACTACAGGGACACCAGATAAAGACTAAAATGAAAGTGATACCCCTCTTTAAAGGCACATGGACGTGGGTTTAGAGCAGAAGACAGTCTATAACGTTGCTTTATTTCTTTTTGTTTTCTTAGCCAAGTCCTCCAGCTGTCAACAAAAAAGCATTACTTCCTAAATGTTTAACAGCTTTATTCCTCTTATTTTATTTGGATCTAACCTGTTACATTAGACGGAGCACCCCACGGTGAAAACAACCTCACCTGCCGTCTCATCGCCTCAGAATCAACACTTCCACCGAGCCGCTCAGCCCCGAGGAGATGACAACTGCGATTTAAAGCCAGGAACAACTGGTGGCATCCAGGCAACAATCTTAATGAGAATTTCTGAGTAGGAAGAATAATGAGATGGTTTACTTTTATTGCATCCTCAATGAGAAAAGTATTGACCCGCCCGGGCTCCTGTGGCGTTTGTATCTGCAGCACAATAACAGGACAGCGGTAAATAGCTGGCTCATTGTGGCAAAAAAAAAAAGGAAAGAAAGCAATTTAGGGAGTAAAAATGTGGAGCTGCTCCTTCCTCTCAAGACATTAAGGTGGAGCAGGGCTGTAATTGCTGTTTAAGGAAAATAATCTCGGCGCTGAGCGGCTCCTAAAAAGTTCAATATTCGATCTATTTTGGGAAAGAAAGAAAGAAGAATTTATGATTTCTTGGCCTTTTCTCAGAGAATATGAATAAAAACACAAAAACTTTCCTGTCACTCATGGTTAGAGGTTGGGTGAAGACATTTAAACTTCCAGAATGACCCTGATGAAAAGTTTCCCTCCCCCAGTTCTTAACAGCGTGTATTTCCCCCTTTAACATCAATGACAGCTTGAAGTCTTTTGTGCTGGTTGTGGATGAGGGTCTTTATTTTCTCAGATGGTAAAACTGACCATTCTTCTTGGCAAAAAGCCTCCAGTTCCTGTAAATTCTTGCATGAACTGCATGAATTTTCCTCCAGTAGAGAAAAATTTACACTCATCAGCCCAGAAGCTGCACATGAGACGTACTTGGACGTTCACACATGACAATGATCCAAAACTAAAGGCCACGTGGACCTGCCATTGGCTACAGCAGAATAAAGTGAAGGTTCTGGAGTGGCCATCTCAGTCTCCTGACCAATTTTCTTGCCAATTTTTGTTGCTTTTGGGCCAGTTTGGTCACTTTTCACTCTATTTTTCACCACTTTCGGACCATTTCTCTCTAATTTCTGAGTATTTCTGAAGTTTTCTCCAAATTTTTGTTGCTTCTTGACCATTTTTGGCCATCTTAAAATATTTGTTATTGCTATTTTTTGCTGGTTTTGCCATTTTTCACCACTTTGATTGTTTCTCTTGCAAAGGTAGTTTTCAACAATTTCATCATTTGGTTGAGCAGGGTACCCTAAAACATCAATGACAGCTTGAAGTCTTTAACCTCACATTGGCTACAGCAGAATAAAGTGAAGGTTCTGGAGTGGCCATCTCAGTCTCCTGACCTCAATATCATTGAGCCACACGCTATTAAAAATACACGCTATTAAGAACTGGGGGATGAAAACTTTTCATCAGGGTCATTTTGGAAGTTTCTGTTGTCATTATTATTAATAAAGAGTAAATAATTGTTTTGTTTTTTCTATGAATGTCTTCACCCAACCACTAACCATAAGAGATAAAAAGTTTTTCATGTTATCATTCATATTTTCTGAGAAAGGGACAAAAAATCATAAATTCTGCTGGAGGGTGTAAACTTTTTGGCGCAACTGTTTGTATAAAAATGAGACTTTTTCATGATTATTTGAAACTGCTCACAGCTCCTTTAAGACACAAATATGCTTGTATGAGTGTCAGGGGAATGAAAGAGCAGTAAATGGAGGAAACGGAGGCTGAGTTGCTTCAGGAAATGAAAAAATCTCGTTGGTGAAATTGTTGGATTTTGTCCAGATATTAGGGATCATTTTCTTTCAATTTCCTCTTCTTTTATTTTTGGACACAGCTTGTTTCATCACCTGAAATGTACGCTCAGATCATTTTACTGTCCTTTCCCGTCCTCACTCCTTCAAAGCTGCCCCCCCCCCCTGTGTCACATCCACACGGTCACACACCTGGGAGCTGCCCGCCGCCATAATCATCTTCCTCCCGGCCGCAGAGCAGCGCCACTGGAGCGGTTGGGGATTAAGTGCTTTGCTCAAGGACAAGCGGCAGCTTTTCAGAGGAGGAGGGAGCATTAGTTATTCACTTTTCCACCCTTCAGTCACAAAATCACTTCCCAAAACTTTACCCTTCTTATCTCTCTCCTCCTTTCAGTCCCACTCCAAAGGGATTTGGTGAAACCGCGGACAAGACGGTGACGCGGTGCATCAGGACAAACCCGCGGTGAGAGGAGCGACTCTGCCCCCTTCCTCACCTTTCTTTGTGTCCTCAGCAGCGAGGACACCTGACCCCCCCCCCTCACAAAGCCTGTTCAGAAGCAGGGGATCCTGGGTAACCTGGATTTACCACAGGAGGAGGGAGTCCTGACGCAGGCCCCCGTGTTCGAGGTAAAGTGAGGAAACCCAGCAGGGAGCAGCACTGCAACACAGAGATTGTTGTTTTTGTTCTGGTGGGCGTTTTGAGGAGGAAGTGGAAAAACTGCAGACAATAGATGAGAGAAGGTTTTCAGTGCAGCTAAGCTTCCTGTGGGAAACTGCAGCAGACACGTTTGGATATATTTTAAACTCATTATAACTTTAAAATGTGAAAATTTGTCTTCAATAAACTCATAATGGCTGGTTTGACTGATTTAAGCCCTAAAGAGCATGAAGGCAGAAAGTATGACTCACCCGCTCTCTTTTGATTACATACAAAAGCAGAGAGGTAATTCTTTTTCTGAAGCTTGTCAGAAATACTTTTATCTGTCACGCCGCTCTGTTCGCCGACAATTGCCATTTCACCGACAGATGTTCTTCACTTGGTCGGAGAAATTGAACTCGTCTGCCGGTGTTTTCCAGACGGGGTTACCTTCCACCTCGATGGAGACGATTATCTGGACCAGGCCTCATTTTCAAATCATGAAAAGTGTCAGGTTGAATTTAAGTCAGACCGAACCCAGAGCTTTGGTACGAAGCTTCAGGAGACGCTGGANTAAAAAACTTTTGTCCCGTAATTTTCACCTTGTCAAATGTCAGGGTGGTGCAACCGTAACATTAGACTTTTATTTTAAAGTGAAGAGAATAAAACAGGAAACAGGAAACTGCATCAGCCAGAGGAGCCCAAATGACATTTGTGACCAAGTGGAAAAGTTTGTAGATTTCTCTGAAATACTGATAAAAAAGGTTTTTTCACTTCATTGGTGACTGGAACAATTTCCATGTCAGGTGGTACAACCAATGTAATAATGTGAAATGTTATTTTAACATCAAATTATTTATCTTATTCACAAATAAAAGAAATTAAACACACAAAATGAAAATGTATGAGTCACTACAGACACTTGAGAGATACTTGCCAATAATTTCACACAGAAAAAATAACAGGAACATATAAATATATTTTCATATATTTGGTTACTCCACCTGACATTTTTGGGTGCTCAAATTAAAAATACTAAAAAATAATGAACCTAAAAACTTTGAAATGTTGGTAAACTCCTGAAATCTGTTAGAAAACATAATTCTTCACTCAGAAATATGTTTTTATCCATTTTCAAAGAACTTTTAAAAAATAAGTTTTTAGACCCTCTTTTTGTCATTGACCCATACACACTTTATTTTTGAATAATGATGTTAAACTTGAATTTTGTGATTTTTGTCCAGCAACTATAACTTCCAGACATATACCTTTGTTTTACTTATCAAGTAGCATAAATTTAGTAATTGTAGTTGCCTGAACTTAACTACAAGTAGAGTAGCATTAAAAAAAATCTTAAATTAGCTCAACACAAAAGTCCATTTTACTCTACTCAAGACATAAAGTCATGCTGACAAGGTTTTTCATTGAGCCCCAATGTTTTTTAATGTTTTTTTTTTCATTAGTGAAGTCAACTGCAAAGAAACTGCTCATTCTTGACTTTGCTGATTACATTAAAATTATAACGCATGTTGACTGAGTTCCTGTTGCTCTTTAATTGCACAGATTTGTGGGATCATGCTCTTCTGTGTTGAGTGAATGCAGGTCCCTGTTTGTCAGTCAGTCCCTTTATTTTCTGCTTTGTTTGTTTTCCCGCTGATATCTCATGCTTATGTTTAAAAACAAATCCTTAAGTCTTATCAGAGCAGAAAGCGCCGTCGCAGCGGTGTGTGTGTTTCGGCGCCGTTTGTCCCGTGGTCGGGAGGAGCTTACGCTGTTTTTCCTATGGACCAGATATCGAAGCGCGTGTTGAATTGATTCTCGTCTGCAATCCCGGCTGAGAAATCGAGGTCCGGGCTGCAGCAGACAGAAGTCAAAGACAGTGATTTAAAGGTCAGAATCAACAGCACAGTTCCCTGGGTAAAGAAGACGCTGACAGGCAAACCCTGATGGGAAACAGCTGGAGAGTCTGTGGAGTAATCCAAACCACAGCTTTCATCTCTTAATCTCTTACAGTCTACAGGGGCGTCGACGCTCCGCTCACCATTCTGCCGACGTTATCAAAGTAGAGTCTTCACATTTCAGTCTCTAAGTTTGTTTCAAGTTTGTTGAAAGAATCACAACAAATGACGTCCTACCTGTTTGGGGTCATTACGTCACATCCTGACGCCCGTTGGGACTTATAAGTGAGAGGAAAGGTGGTCTCCTTAGGTCTCAAGTTTGTATAGTTTTCAAAGTAGTTTAATAAGGTTCACCACTTTAAAGAGGACATTTCAGGCAACAAACAGACAGACAGCACAGGCAAGAGTAGTTATTGTCGTCGAAGTCAGTCTTAGAGCATTTCCTCCTCAATGTCAATCTGACAAAGCTGGGCAGATTTTATTTCCTTAGACTTCTAGCTGCAACATGGAGATTTGATGCCAGGAGAGCCTGATTTATGCACGATTTAGGCTCGTTTATTGGCNATTTCAGTCTCTAAGTTTGTTTCAAGTTTGTTGAAAGAATCACAACAAATGACGTCCTACCTGTTTGGGGTCATTACGTCACATCCTGACGCCCGTACCCTGAATATTCACTCTCCTTTCCACCAGAGGAATCCAGAGTTCAAACATATCAAAAGTTTCATCAAATTATTCCAAGTGGTGAAATTTCTCCTGTAAAGTCCGTTGTTTGTCTGTCTGTCGTGTCCGTTCTCATCAATAACAGCAGCTTCACAGTCTTAGAGCATTTCCTCCTCAATGTCAATCTGACAAAGCTGGGCAGATTTTATTTCCTTAGACTTCTAGCTACAACATGAAGATTTGATGCCAGGAGAGCCTGATTTATGCACGATTTAGGCTCGTTTATTGGCTCTTGGCCCTGAAAATCACTGATACAATAATCAAAAGCCTTACTGTTCACACAAAGCCTGCCGTAGCTGGATAACCGCTGATATTTTTCTTTTTTTTTTTTTGCTGCATGCAATCACTTTTGTCATGTGCGCAACAGGAGTGGCACATTTCATGATTGGGAGCTTTTTTTTTTTTTTAAACATTTTTAATAAATATTTCCACAGAGAGAACAAAGTTGACTACAGAGGGGACACTGAGCACTGATAAAGCTGGTTTTGTTTGTGCGAAGTTGTCAGACTACTGCGTGAAAAACGTGGACACATGAGACTAAAAACTTTCTAACTCCTACAGAGTTTTACCTAAAAAGCTCAAATTTCACCCAGATGTAGATGAGAAGGTGTAGAAGTGATGTTGTCGATGTTTCATGTCTGACATGAAGCATCTTGAAGTTAATGATGCTCCAAAATTGGTTTTAAAAAAAATAAAGGTGTTTCAGCTGCATGTATCCTGACGTGGGCTTTAGCCAAATATAAAAACATGACATGTTCTGAAACTAGAGACTTAAATCTTTGAAATGAGGTGTCACTGATGAATTTTGACCTCATGGTTCCATAGTTAAAGCTTTGAATCGAGCATGGTAAATAGGGCAGAATTAGGTGGGATGTAAGGGGTTAATCTCACTGGGTTTGTGTATAGACAGCTCACCTGGTGCCCGTGTGTGTGTGTGTGCAGGTGTGTGTTCACCTGTGAGTCTTTGTTTCTGTGTCAAACATCCATACAGCTCCTCTCATTAGACCCAGTGTTACGTGTTGACCTCATTGCAGCAGAGACGGTGACAGGTGGAGTAAATATAGATATATTATTCATCTGCGTCTGCGGGGATAAACGACCCCGTCAGGGCTGAAATGGACGTGTAAGATGTGAGCGTGGCTCTTCACTGAATGGTACTTATTTATCCATTTGGACTAAATGGAAACTCTGTCAGCCAGAGTGAATGAAATGAGTGATAGAAAGAGGTGCTAGATGGGAGGGAAAGGGGGAGGATGGTGGTAGAGAGGAGGGGGGAGAGCGTGCTCACCTCCTGATCACTCTTGTATATTCTCACCTGAGTGCTGTGCATTATAATCTCACTCTCTACGGTGGCTCACGGGGACAAAATAATAAAGCTAGGAACTGGTTTGAGATTGAAAAAGTGTTTTTTTTTACACATCCTGGTGTTTTGAACAGCTTTTTTTTCTAAACCAGGCAGAAATAAAGCTGCAACATCAACTGTAGTTCACAGTTTCAAAGTTGTTTCATCAAGTTTTCTCCCTGAGGAATTAGAGATTCACAAGTCTCAGTTTCATTTAATTTGGATGGATTTTCTTTCCTCAGATGCTCATTTTCAACCAAAGCTTTTCTCATGTTTCTTAATCGCCGACGAGCAAATTCATGCAAGACTGAAGATGATTTTAAACCTTAAGAAAAAAAGATATAAGGGTCAATGACAAAAAGAGGGTCTAAAAGCGTATTTTTAAAAAGTTCTTTGAAAATGGATAAACAACATATTTCTGAGAGAAGAATTATGTTTTCTAACAGATTTCAGTAGTTGACCAATATTTCAACGTTTTTAAGTTCATTATTTTTTAGTATTTTTAATTTGAGCACCCAAAAATGTCAGGTGGCGCAACCAAATATATGAAAATATATTTATATGTTCCTGTTATTTTTTCTGTGTGAAATTATTGGCAAGTATCTCTCAAGTGTCTGTAGTGACTCATACATTTTCATTTTGTGTGTTTCATTTCTTTTATTTGTGAATAAGATAAATAATTTGATGTTAAAATAACATTTCACATTATTACATTGGTTGTTCCACCTGACATGGAAATTGTTCCAGTCACCAATGAAGTGAAAAAAGCTTTTTTATCAGTATTTCAGAGAAATCTACAAACTTTTCCACTTGGTCACAAATGTCATTTGGGCTCCTCTGGCTGATGCAGTTTCCTGTTTCCTGTTTTATTCTCTTCACTTTAAAATAAAAGTCTAATGTTACGGTTGCACCACCCTGACATTTGACAAGGTGAAAATTACGGGACAAAAGTTTTTTACATTTCTCAACAGCTTTAAAATTCTTTTTATTTGCAAAGAATGTTTTATTTAAAAAGGTTCAAGCATAAAATAATGCCACTGTATTTTTAATTTCCATTTACAATAACTGACATTCAATTTTTAGAGTTTAATTACTGTGGATACTTGTCAGGACGGTTGCACCACCTGACATTTTGGGGGTTTGAGGAACCAAAACACAAAAAAACATGTTATATTTTAATAGTTTAAAGATGTGTTCAAATAACACAGGTTTCATAGAATAAAGAAATACATGTGATGAAATACTCAATTCATGATGGAAGGAAATATTGCACTC
>RPOG01001164.1:100029-147605 GCA_008086565.1 Thalassoma bifasciatum
TAATAGTTCCTGTTTTCTTCAGGTCACTTTGACCAGATTTTAAAAGTTATTTTGTCATAACTTTGGTTTTTACTTTCATAGAATTGCCTGAAAATTACATGGATGGTTCCATGTTTTATTATTTGCATATAAAAACAGTTTTGACTATTTTTGTTTAATTCTGCATGTTTTAAAAAACTTGACAAATACCTGTCTGTGATTATACATCTGGTTATAACCCGAGTGAGTAACATTCAAAGGTATACTTTTATTTGAATTAGGTCTATTATACCATTGTCCATCTATTTCCTTTTTTTTCAGGAAAAAGTTTGACCAACTTAATTGATATGTTTCAGTTGGTAACACCCAAATGAATAAACATTACCAAGTTAAATTAACAAAATTGGTTAAGTCCAATGAACTTACTTATTGAACTGTTTTCAGGTCAACTTTTTTGCATAAATTTAACTTAAATTTTCAAGTTGTTTCAACTTAATACTTTGCTTAACCCAAAAGTCAGACACTGCTCCTTTCTAATCAAAAACTGGCTAATCTAAAACTTCCATGCTTTTCAAAGAAATGAAAATTCTCTGAAGCCAAGCTTGAAATATTTTCAGAAAAAACATGTTGGGGCACAGACGGCATCAGTGCCACGTGAGGCAAAGATGGTGGACCAGCAAAATGTGACTTGACAGAAAAAAACATTGAAAACCTTATTTTAAAAAATGTAGTGTCATTTCTGCAAAAAATGACCTTAACTGATCAGAAGTTTTCTTTTTACAGTGTAGGCAGCCAGTTCACACCAGCATAGATGGCTTGTGCCACCTGTGTGATTCATCCATGCACAGAAGGCTCTCATGTCCACTGTGTGCCCTCCTCACTCATGGTAGCAAGGTTCGGTAAGGAATTAAGTTCAGTTCCCGGTTCCAGAATATCAAATGAAACAGTAAAGATAAGAAGATCGTCTCTTATTGTGTGGATGAGCTCAAAAATATTGAATGTGAAAACACTAACTTGAATTTTTATTGTTGATTTCAGGGATTCAATTAAATTAAATTAACTTCTCCCCAGATTTATTTTCTTAGCGTCGAGGTTAGTTGTATCATTATTAAGGCGATGTAGACAAATATTATCACTGAGACATTAATCCTTAAGAGAAAATGTCTTTGGGGTCCCCTGGAAAATTGTGATGTAAGAACCACTGATGTAAGTGATGTTTTCATAATAAAACATGTCATTCCCAGGACACAGCAGGTGAGTCTGTGGAAACTTCTATTAACACAGGTGTTTGTGCTTCTACTTTAGTAAAGTCTGAATCTCTTCTTCTTCTTCTTCTTCTCTGCCTCCCAGCGTGACGTCCTGTCAGTCTCCTGATGGACGGATCTGTGCTCTCAGAGGAAACCGTCACCCGCCAACATCATGTGAAGCTGTGCTCTCTCTCCCTGAGCGTGCACACAGGTATCATCACCTTTTCACTCCTGGCACACTCAAAGAGAGAGAGAGAGAGAGAGAGAGAGAGAGAGGGTTTAAAAAGAGGAAACAATGATCTCTATCGTCCTTCGTGCTTCTTTATAACAGTGGACTCATTCTGTGCAGATGCAGACGAGGTTTTATCTCCTGAGCCGCTCTCTGGTAGGTCAGACCGTTGTCCTGGCAACAGTGGCCCCCTCTCCAGGCCCTCACAGGTGTACAGGTGGACTCATGGGGCTGTAGAGTACACAGCCTGCTGAGGACAGAACAAAGAGTCTGTCCACGTCCAGAGAGCGGCGGCGGCGGATAAGGTGGGAAGACCTGATTTGGTCTCTTTATGATGGCACTAAAATAAAACCAGGCGGTGAATCTTTCTGACTAATGCAGCTCTGTTTCACTGATTATACTCTCTAAATGGAGCCATAAAAACCCAAATATGACCTGCTTTAAATCTTATAACATTCATGTGTTAAGTGTCTAATCATATAGTGAGTATTTATCTGTGAGGTAACAACTGCATTTGCTGTGCAGGATTTCCAGGTGTACAATAATTTGGCTCTNAATTTTACATGGTTATTTATTTTTTAGCCTCCTCATCTGTGGTTCTGAAGTCAAGATTTCACATTTTAATGTGTCAGTTTTCCTGTGTCCCACCTTCATTCAGCAGAGGAAGTTGTTTCAAACACTTCAAGCATCAGTTTTTGATGCCTCGTCCGCTTCCTTTTCACCACCATTCCTGGAAAGAGTGTAAATCTGTTGGCAGGATATCAATAATAAAAGATTCATTCATCTACGCAGAGATTATAGTTGCTTTGCCCCGGGGCACGAGAGGAAGCGTCTTCCCAAAAATGTGCAGCAGAAACGTTTTCCAACAACTCCCACAACATCCTGCAGATAATAGTCGAAGCATGCAGCGTAAGTGAGGCGGAAACTCCCTTCCCACAAAGGTCATTAGCCTCATGTGTATACGCCGCTGACACCTCCTCATCTTTAAGAGGTTAACTGCTCTGCTGACTGCAGGCGCTGACCTCTGGGGCGGTTACGGCGAGCGGCGAGCCGCCGGCGGGCTGAAACCTCCCCGATATTTCACACTGTAAAGACGGCAAACTGAGCAAGTAAGGAAGAGCTGGAGCATCTCCATCTGATGCATGTGGTTTTCTCTGCGTGAGGTAAGTGGTGTAAGTGCCGCTGTTAGCGTGTGGCCATCAGCGTCTGAAGCTACGCTAATGCTAATTATGATTACCTCATTAGTGGTGCTTTATAACCGTGCTGCAGGAATCCTCCCCCTCCAGGTGAGCTTTAATGTAAGCGCCGCGCCGATACGTGACTGCGCCGACACAGACCACACCGTGTTATTACGAGGCCCCACGGTGGCGGCTGGAGGGTTGAGGCCCCCGTTTGGCCCCCGGCGAGTTTAGGAGATGGCGTGTATGTGTGTGTGTAGCCATGGCAACAAGAGTGAAAACTGTGGCAGGTGAAGGAGTCTGATGACACCAATTTTGCAAACATACTTGATTCCATGTTATTCAGGGAAGAATCAAGCAGCAGAAATTTGTTGTAACAGAGGGGAGTCAGCACAGTGGGGGGGTTGGATGGAGGCNGTGCCACCTGTGTGATTCATCCATGCACAGAAGGCTCTCATGTCCACTGTGTGCCCTCCTCACTCATGGTAGCAAGGTTCGGTAAGGAATTAAGTTCAGTTCCCGGTTCCAGAATATCAAATGAAACAGTAAAGATAAGAAGATCGTCTCTTATTGTGTGGATGAGCTCAAAAATATTGAATGTGAAAACACTAACTTGAATTTTTATTGTTGATTTCAGGGATTCAATTAAATTAAATTAACTTCTCCCCAGATTTATTTTCTTAGCGTCGAGGTTAGTTGTATCATTATTAAGGCGATGTAGACAAATATTATCACTGAGACATTAATCCTTAAGAGAAAATGTCTTTGGGGTCCCCTGGAAAATTGTGATGTAAGAACCACTGATGTAAGTGATGTTTTCATAATAAAACATGTCATTCCCAGGACACAGCAGGTGAGTCTGTGGAAACTTCTATTAACACAGGTGTTTGTGCTTCTACTTTAGTAAAGTCTGAATCTCTTCTTCTTCTTCTTCTTCTCTGCCTCCCAGCGTGACGTCCTGTCAGTCTCCTGATGGACGGATCTGTGCTCTCAGAGGAAACCGTCACCCGCCAACATCATGTGAAGCTGTGCTCTCTCTCCCTGAGCGTGCACACAGGTATCATCACCTTTTCACTCCTGGCACACTCAAAGAGAGAGAGAGAGAGAGAGAGAGAGAGAGAGGGTTTAAAAAGAGGAAACAATGATCTCTATCGTCCTTCGTGCTTCTTTATAACAGTGGACTCATTCTGTGCAGATGCAGACGAGGTTTTATCTCCTGAGCCGCTCTCTGGTAGGTCAGACCGTTGTCCTGGCAACAGTGGCCCCCTCTCCAGGCCCTCACAGGTGTACAGGTGGACTCATGGGGCTGTAGAGTACACAGCCTGCTGAGGACAGAACAAAGAGTCTGTCCACGTCCAGAGAGCGGCGGCGGCGGATAAGGTGGGAAGACCTGATTTGGTCTCTTTATGATGGCACTAAAATAAAACCAGGCGGTGAATCTTTCTGACTAATGCAGCTCTGTTTCACTGATTATACTCTCTAAATGGAGCCATAAAAACCCAAATATGACCTGCTTTAAATCTTATAACATTCATGTGTTAAGTGTCTAATCATATAGTGAGTATTTATCTGTGAGGTAACAACTGCATTTGCTGTGCAGGATTTCCAGGTGTACAATAATTTGGCTCTCTGTATGGAAAATTAACCAAAAAAAAGGCAAAAATGTACTAGAATATGACCATTTTACAGACGTGGTATCACAATTGACCTCAGTCCTTTTCTTGCACCAACACAAGATTCAATCACACTGAAAACTCTGGTTTCATGGTTTCATGTTTACGCCAGGAAACAGAGTTTTTGGAAAACAACATTGACATCACGAATATGCAAAACTTGTGAATGCAAACCTCTCTATGGATCCAAACTAAAGATCCTGGAGCTAAAGTTTTAATTTAATTTGTGAAAAGTAGCAAAAACAGAAACAAAAGAAGCAATAAAATTGAGTTTTAAGTGGAAAAAATTGTCAAAAATAAGAACATTAGCAAAAAATTAGGAAAATATTCAGGAAAAAAAGGCAAAAAAATGGTCCAAATGGGTGGGAAATGACCACAAGAAGGAGAAATAAAATAAGTTTTTAGTGGCAAAAAATGGTCAACAGCAAGAAAATTGGCAGAAATGTCTGGAAATAGTCAGAAAGGAAAAAAAAAAACAGTCCAAAAGAGGCAAAGAGTGAAAAATGACCACAAGAATCAATAAAAATGAGTTTTTAGAGGCAAAAATAGTCAAAAAAAAAAAAAAAAAGCAAGAAAATGGCAGAAAACTTTGAAAATAGTCAGAAAGGAGCAAAAAAAAAATGGTCTCAAAGATTTTTTTTTAAAAAAAGGGGTGGGGGTGACCAAAATAATCCGAAAGTACTCACAAGTGGCAAAAAATTCATAGGCCGTCGTTATGCAGTAAATTATGTCAATGTTCAGGGCCCACTTTTAAGTCTCAAAAATGTTGGGGCCCACCTTTGACCCAATAAGTACAGAGGATATTTTTATTTTTTTATTGAACTTTTTTTACCAGGAGTTTTCCCATTGAGAAAAAAAAAAAAAATTCTTTTACAAGGGAGTCCTGGCCAAGACAGCAGCACATGTTTCATAGTCAGCCATACAGTCAGTCACATAAAAACACGAACAAGAATTAAGTCAATAAAATGATAATAAAACAATTACTTTGTTTATATAAAATGCCTTGTTATTCGTAACAATGACCTGAAATGTAACAGCAACCCAAAATGTGATTAAAAAAAATGTAATAAACCCAAAATGTGATAACTTTTCAATTATATAACAGATGCTGAGCCCAAAACATAATAACTTTTTTCCCCAAAATGTAACAACTTGTTACAATTCATTGTTAAGTTTCAGGTCATGTTACCTATTTGGCTGTAACACACCTTCTTAAAGGACTATTTTGTATATATGAATATCTGAACATTGTTAATTTCGTTTAAACATGGCTGAGTTTTAACATTATTAACATTATTCTGTTTATTTGTATCTTGTAATTTGGCGGCCCATTCGCAATACTTTCACGGCCCACCGGGGGGCCGCGGCCCACAGGTTGGGAACGGATGCTCTAAATAATTTCACCTTAAATCAAAAATGCACTATCAGAAAAAATAATTGCTATTTGATCATTTTTGCAAATTGTTCAGCCCTATTACCTGAGAATATGTCACTGACAAACAGCATATTTTTGGACATTAAAAGTCTGAAATCCTGCAGCTTTAACATATTCAGATCTATTATTGTGTGAGTTGGTGTGAGTTCTCAGTTTAGTGCATCAGAACTATACATCCTCTGTTATTCTATCACCTTCTTTTTGCAGGGACTTAATGATGCATGCGGAGCCAAACCTCCACAAACAAACATTTCATCTGAAGTTAATGTCGGGATCAGATTGGATGAGGAGCTGGCACCATCATAATCCTGATCACTGCAGTGTTATCAGACGCTGTTGTGCTGCTGGGTGTGGCTTCTGTTGCTGCTATGGAAACTACTCACCGGCATAATTGACCGGAGGGAGTTTGCCCGCTCCCAGAAAGATCTGGACTCTTCTGTCAGAGCGCTGTCAGTCGGCGGCTGTACTGTAAACGCAAGGATTTGTCTCTGTGACATTTCTGCAGGAGTTTGACAGTTTACACCGAGCACACGGAGGAGAAAGGGGAATAAACTGGAGGAGGAATCAGACAAAAGAGGCTGCATGTGCATGTTTGGGTCAATAATGTCCTTTAATGTATAAATACAGAGTCTTTAGAGACAGAATCTACAATAACGGTGCAGGAAGTGACTTGTTTCCACTCTGCAGAGGTTGAACTCCATCACAAGATCACCATCGCAGCAGGTGCCAAAAAACTAGATCTATTTTTCTATCAGGATCCCTGTGGTGAAGCACAATGAAACAGCATCTCTCATCTGAACTGTTGTCAGCAGTTGGTCCAACTTGTTTCGGATGTTGCTGCCTGACGTTTCTCTGCTTTGATCTCAATATTCAACCCCATGCTCTGCCACTTTCTGCTTCTCTCTGCACGTTAAAACAGCCTCCCCCTCTTAATGGCTGTCTGTTCGAAACATGCAAATCCAGTGCCCTCGCATTATTATAATCCACACTAGCTTATTACATACAGTGTAATAATTTGCAAGGCATGTGCCTGAAAAAGCTCCCATATTTGCTGACGGTGGGCTCGACTGTGTAACTTGGGTCTCAGAAGGCACGAGATAGTGAGGTGAGCGTTCTGCATTATGCATTGTAATCCCCCTGGAGTTGCAGCTCTTTGCATGGTGGTGCACTGCCCTCTAGATGAGAGGAGAGGAAAGTGTCGTCCAGCTGGGAATGATGAAGCAACTTCACATTCATTTACAGTCCACAATAGTCAGAGAAGATGCTTTTTTTTTTTTTTTTTTTCGACACCTGTGAAAGTCAGGCTCCTGGTGCTTTTGTATTCTAACAGACAGCTTTGAATTGATCTCTGCAGGCTCAGTATGGTGCAATATAGAGTACAACTTTAAGAGAGCAGCCAGACACTTTACCAGAGCACTGGGCTGAATCGTGTCAGCGCAGAAAAAAAACAATGGGATGTTCAAATCTAAATGGATATTAGTTGTTTTTTTTCGCAGCTGCCTACAGATGGCTGCTGATGACCTTCCTTTGAGAGTTGAGCAAAGCAATATTAATCACAGCGATGCCTCCTCCACTCCCAGAGCCACTGGGCAAGCGTGCATGCAGCGTTAACAGCCAGTGGGTGGCGGTGCTGGGTGGGAGGAGGTGGAGGTGGTGGTGATGGTGGTGCAGCCGGAGAGAAAATGACTCCATATGCTTCCACTATGCAGCATTCCCTTTCATCTGTGTGTGATCATAAAAAATGTGAGCTGAGGAGCATCACGGCTTTCAGAGGCAGCGCCGCCCTGAGTGTGAAGGGCCAGAGGAGGGGGGAGGGCAGGGGGGGAGAGGGGGGAGGTGGAGGTGATGACCAGCCCTGGAGACGGTTACATAACAAACACTGCAACCATGTTACTGCTGCAGAACAAAAGGTATAGATCTGTGAGTGGATTAAACAGGTTTATCAGTGTTGGTGCCTGCAGTTCTCAACACTTAATGCACTAAAATACATAAATGACAGCGGCAGTTAATCAAAGATATGATAGATTACACTCAGAGTATTTCAATTATTACACAAAGCACTTTAAAATAGATGCATATGGTTAGAATCAACACAAAGATGAGAGAAAAACAAAATTGCCTGCAAATGTTAAAATCACCCTACACATGCAATTACACAATTTTTCTTATTTTCTAGTGACATAACATTAAGAAATTCTCTTTAAATCTTATTATACAGCTCATGGAAGATACACAACATTTTTCAATCTATGAATGGTTCAACTTTTAATGACCATTAATTGTAAATGTAAACCAAATAAGAAAACAACATTTGTCAAAATTACACTCAAGCACAAATAAAACAAAGATACAATTCATATTATTTTATTCTATTTTTTTAGTAGGAATTTTGGGAGAAAACGTGGATGTTTTAAGAGAATTTTCTCACATTTTCATACTTGCCAGTTTTGACATAAAAGTCAAAATTGCCACTTTTTTTTCACAAAATTTTGACCTTATATCTAAAATCTTCAAATTTTATCTATGATAGAAAGTCAAAGTTATGACAAAAATAACTTTTAAATTAGGTCAAATTGACCCAAAGACAAAAGGAGGGTTAATCCAATGCAGGAATAAAAAGGACTACAGGACTTTTTTATTATTATTATTGTTTATGATCATTGGTATTGTTTGAAAGGGCCACTGAAATAAAAATAAAGGTCCATTTCTTTATATATATATTTAATACATTATTTAATTTTTAAGTTTCTCCTAAGAAAAAAGTCAGTATTAAGAGATTAATGTCCGAATTCTGACTTTTTTTCCCTCAGAATTAAAAAAAAAAAAAAAAAAAAGTTGGAATTTAGACGTCTTTTAGAAGTCTGACTTTCTGGCTTTAAACAACCGCCTTTATGTTTCATTTATTGTATTTTATTTTGTTTCGTAAACCTGAAATTATAATAAAAAGAAAGTTAAAAAAGAAGAAGTCTGACTTTAATCTCAGAATAAACCTTAAAAAAATCTCTATATATATTAGACCCTTTTTTTCCATGGCCCTTAGCTACAGAAGACAACTAGGGCCACTGGAAGAACAAAAAAAATCCAATATTATTATTATTATTATTTTTTTGTGGAAATGTATTCTGAAATTAAAATCTGACTTTAATCTCAGAATAAAATTGAAAAAAGTTTTTGCATTTTTTTTTTAATAATACAGTGGCATCATCCTCTCCCATAGTTAGTGTATTATTATTATTATTATTATTTTTATTATTATTATTATTATTATTATTATTATTATTATTATTATTATTATTATTGTTGTTATTATTATTATTATAAGAATAGAATAAATCTTTGTTTACTTAAAAAAAAGAAAGAAGATGTAAGCAGTTCATACATTATCTGTGACCAATCCACAAATGTATGAACTGCTCACACCTTTGAAAAAAAAAAAAAAAAAAAGTGGATTTTTTTTTTTTTTTTACAGTGGCTTCATCCCCTTCCATAGTTAGTGTATTATTATTATTATTATTATTATTATTATTATTATTATTATTATTATAAGAATAGAATAAACATTTGTTTATTTAAAAAAAAAAAGAAAAAGGTGTAAGCAGTTCATACATTATCTGTGACCAATCCACAAATAATGTATCAACTGCTTACACCTTTATTTTTTCTCTTTACCCTCCATCTGCCAATTGACTTTTTATTTTTTTGGGGGGGGGGTTTATTCTGAAATTAGAATCTGACTTTAATCTCAGAATAAACTTGAAAAAAGTTTTTGCATTTTTTTTAAATAATACAGTGGCATCATCCTCTCCCATAGTTAGTGTATTATTATTATTATTATTATTATTATTATTATTATTATTATTATTATTATTATAAGAATAGAAAAAATCTTTGTTTACTTTAAAAAAAAAAAAAGAAAAAAGGTGTTGTTATTGTTATTATTGTGTGTGTGTGTGTGTGTGTGTGTGTGTGTGTGTGTGTGTGTGTCTACAGGTGATTGGTTGTGTTCAGTCTCTTTCTCCGCCTCTAAACTGCTTCATGCTCAGTTTAGATCTTTTTTTTCTGTCGGAGTAAACCCTGAAACTCTCCAACTTTCCCCCCCTGCAGACAGATTTGCCCCCCCCCTGTTCTCCTCTGCTCTGCTGGAAGCTTTGCTCGTTCGTCGTTTTCACTTTGAGAGAAAAAAGATTAAAATCCTGTTTTTGCTCTGAGGCTCCTGGAGCAGCTTAGCAGCGTTAGCATCGAGCTACATCATCATCTTCATCTTCATCTTCCTCCCCTGTGGCTCTGCGACCAGCAGGTAAGTTACAACTCCGGCTCCAGGTGTGTGAAGCCTCCTGCTCCCAGCACAGACCCGGACACACGCGTGTGAGCCGGGGAGAGTGTTTGGAGAGTTGGATTAAAAGTGTTGAGTTTGTCCGCAAACTGTTAGCAGCTGCTGCTAAATGGCGCAGGGAGGAATGCTAAGCTACGTTAGCATCCTCTGTGTGTGTGTGTGTGTGTGTGTGTGTGTGTGTGTGTGTGTGTGTGTGTGTGTGTGTGTGTGTGTGTGTGTGTAAACACAGCTGTGTCTGATCTGATGATCCACACGGATAACAAACCCTTTAAAACCTGTCTAATAATCAGCTTCCTCTCTGTGCAGATGAAGAATCACTAACTCTCATTCTATTCTATTCTGTTCTATCCGAGCTCTCTGACATATGGGTCAATGACGTGACGTCCCTTTTTTGTGAATTGAGTATTTCATCACATGTATTTCTTTATTCTATGAAACCTGTGTTATTTGAACACATCTTTAAACTATTAAAATATAACATGTTTTTTTGTGTTTTGGTTCCTCAAACCCCCAAAATGTCAGGTGGTGCAACCGTCCTGACAAGTATCCACAGTAATTAAACTCTAAAAATTGAATGTCAGTTATTGTAAATGGAAATTAAAAATACAGTGGCATTATTTTATGCTTGAACCTTTTTAAATGAAACATTCTTTGCAAATAAAAAGAATTTTAAAGCTGTTGAGAAATGTCAAAAACTTTTGTCCCGTAATTTTCACCTTGTCAAATGTCAGGGTGGTGCAACCGTAACATTAGACTTTTATTTTAAAGTGAAGAGAATAAAACAGGAAACAGGAAACTGCATCAGCCAGAGGAGCCCAAATGACATTTGTGATCAAGTGAAAAACACCAGCTAGAGGCTAAAATAAGAGCTAAATGCTTAAACACCAGCTAGAGGCTAAAATAAAAGCTAAATGCTAAAACACCAGCTAGAGGCTAAAATAAGAGCTAGATGCTAAAACTCAAGCTAGAGGCTTAAATAAGAGCTAAATGCTAAAACACCAGCTAGAGGCTAAAACATCAGCTTAATGTTAAAGCACCAGCAAGAGGCTAAAACATCAGCTAAATGCCAAAATACCAGGTAGAGGTTAAAATAAGAGCTAAATGCTAAAACATCGGCTAGAGGCTAAAATAAGAGCTACATGCTAAAACACCAGCTAGAGGCTAAAATAAGAGCTAAATGCTAAAACACACGCTAGAGGCTAAAACATCAGCTAAATGCTAAAACACCAGCTAGAGGCTAAAACATCAGCTAAATGATAAAACACCAGCCAGAGGCTAAAACATCAGCTAAATGCTAAAAAACCAGCTAGAGGCTAAAATTAGAGCTAAATGCTAAAACACCAGCTAGAGGATAAAAAAGAGCTACATGCTTAAACACCAGCTAGAGGATAAAACAATAGCTAAATGCTAAAATACCAGTTAGAGGCGGAAATATCAGCTAGAGACCAATACGTCAGCTAGAGGCTAAAATAAGAGCTAAATGCTAAAACACCAGCTAGAAGCCAAATTTGGGCTTAATGCTTAACGGGAGAGTTAGAGGATAAAATAAGAGCTAAATGCTAAAACATCAGCTAGAGGCTAAAATAAGAGCTAAATGCTTAAACACCAGCTAGAGGATGAAATTAGAGCTAAATGCTAAAACACCAGCTAGAGGCTAAACCAAGAGCTAAATGCTAAAACACCAGCTAGAGGATAAAATAAGAGCTAAATGCTTAAACATCAGCTAGAGGCTTAAATAAGAGCTACATGCTAAAACACCAGCTAGAGGCTAAAATAAGAGCTACATGCTAAAACACCAGCTAGAGGCTAAAATAAGAGCTAAATGCTAAAACACCAGCTAGAGGCTAAAATAAGAGCTAAATGCTAAAACACCAGCTAGAGGCTAAAACATCAGCTAAATGCTTAAACACCAGCTAAAGCTAAAACATCAGCTAAATGCTAAAAAACCAGCTAGAGGCTAAAATTAGAGCTAAATGCTAAAACACCAGCTAGAGGCTAAACCAAGAGCTAAATGCTAAAACACCAGCTAGAGGCTTAAATAAGAGCTAAATGCTAAAACACCAGCTAGAGGCTAAACCAAGAGCTAAATGCTAAAACACCAGCTAGAGGATAAAATAAGAGCTAAATGCTTAAACACCAGCTAGAGGCTAAAATAAGAGCTAAATGCTTAAACACCAGCTAGAGGATAAAATAAGAGCTAAATGCTAAAACATAGGCTAGAGGCTAAAATAAGAGCTAAAGGCTAAATCCGTCACTTATGTGTTACACGATTACAACTAAGGACAGGTGTACGTCGTCAATAAGACGTCACTAGACAAGTTTGGACTCTCAGATAGTTATTTTACTTCTCGGTCCAATGCAAACGAGACGAACCACTCCAACCTCAACCATCTACTCTGGACCATCCTGTGTTGGTCCTAAGTGATTGCAATGACTGTACATAGTCTCGTGGCTCGTGTGAGGGGCTAAGCTAAATGTAGCTGCTGTTAAAGGACAGTTTATTTGAGTTTAGATGAAAACAGAAGAGTCATGAACGACGTGTGGTGTCTTCTCTTCTTACAGAATGTCTCAGTGTGTGAAATCAAACTTGATCTATCGTGTAAAACAAAGTCATATAAAATTATCTGATTTCCAAAGAGAGTATCTGTGAATCAAGGAGGCGTGTTTTGTAATTGTTAAATTGTCACATCCTGCTCAGAGATCCCTCATAATTAAAGTTATTTCTAGTATCTTCCTGAAGCGAGGATGTTAATGATGTAATTTAAGTGTCTCTCTGTCGGTGAGACAAAGAGTCTAGAGGTAATACCGGACGTCTAGACTCGGGCACCGAGGGTTTACCTACTACTAATAGTGCAGTCGGAGGATGTCGACGTAGCAAGTGAGTCCGGGTGTCCTTTAGAGTGGATGTCCATATGAAGACAACTATGGAGACTTAGATTAAATTACTTGAAAGATTTACTACAAACTAAGTAAATAACATTACCTCTGTGTATCATAATGATGACATCATAATCACATTATGTTAGTCGTATTACCGGTTTCTGGTCCAGCGTAATTCCCTCCTTTGTGCACGGGAACCGATAATGACTGAACCAGCGTGATGTTTGAGTTAAGGTTGATAAATGTTAAGAAACAATTGATCATTCTATAAGAGAGGAGATATTACAGAAAATGTAATGCGACCTGATGGACCATTTGGAGGGATAGTGGTTGTTTTGATGAGTACTTACATTTTACATGTGTAGTATAAAGTCTAAATACGATTGTGATCCTTTTTTTGCTTTTGAAAGTCAAGAAATATAAATCAGTATTTATCAGAATACTACAATTCTACTGAAGAAAACCTCCTCTTTTTGGTGTGATGGGTGGATCATGATTCATGATCCTGAACATTGGGGGATGGCACTGATGGGCGATCGACATTTTAACTGGAGAGAGAGCGGTGCACTATAGGGACAGAGTACATGAGAAGTTGTCTGACTTTTACCTGGAGGAAAGTTGAGTCCTGTCTTTCACTGTAACTCTGCTTATTCCATCGTCTGAACCCTCTGTTCAGTATAAATCCCTCCGTTAATGAGCAAAGCAACAAATCGAACCTGCAACGAGCTGCGTGCTACAAGCAGGGGCGAGTCAGACGTTTTTAACTGGGGTGCCCTGACCCATTTATGCAGAAGAGGGGCATGAATTATATGAGCCCAGACTCAAAAAATAGAATTTATACTCTCTTTTTTATGCATTTCTTCACTTGGTACTATGAATATTGATTTTAAAATATGATTATCCAGATTCAGGAGGAGCTCAGTTTGAATGCTGAGTGAAAACCAATAAATGAAAATGATCAAAAATCTCTGTTTTTTAAGATTGTGCCTTTTTGTGAGGTTGTACGCTTAAGTATTGTTAATAATAGTTAATAAATGGCTTATAATAAGACATAATAGTCATAGTTTTAAAATTCCTGTCAAAAACGCGTTGGGCTTCTCTACCACCGGGCTTAGCAAATTTTCTGGGGGAAACCCTGTAGACCTAATGTAATCTGATGTTGTTCACAGTGGCGCTCGGTGTGCTCCAGGAACTTGTGTGTTTGCCTAGACATGAAAAATTAGAGGGAACATTGATCCCAATAGTCACTTTGGCATATGGGTCAATGACATATTGAGGGTCTAAAAAAGTTTTTTTAATAAGTTCTTTGAAAATGGATAAAAATGGTCTTTTTGAGTCAAGGAATATGTGTTTTAACAGATTTCAGTAGTTAACAAATATTTTAATTTTCTTAGATTCATTATTTTTTAGTAGTTTTAACTTGACCACCCCAAAAATGTCAGGTGGCGCAACCAAATATATGTAAATATATTTATATGTTCCTGTTAGTTTTTCTCTGTGAAATCATTGGCAAGTATCTCTTAAGTTTCTGCAGTGATTTCTACATTATCCTTGTGTGGGTGTCTTTATTTACAATAATTCCACGTTATTACATTCTAGTGATCAGGTATTTAGTATTTTTGGCATCTGATTTTAGATTTTAAGACAAAAAAAATACTAAAAAATTGCAAATAAATCCATAAAATAAAAAAGCTTTTCACATTATACCCATCAACTTACGGAAGAGGATTAGGGCCACTGAGAAAAAAAAAAATTCCAAAAAGAAAAAAAGTCAGAATTCTGACTTTAAACTAAGAATTCTGACTTTTTTCTCAGAATTCTGACTTTTTTTTTTTTTTTAGATTTAAAAATTAAAAAAAAAAAAGTCAGAATTCTGACTTTAATCTCAGAATTCTGACTTTTTTCTCAGAATTCTGACTTTATTTTTTTTTTTTTAGATTTAAAAATTCCAAAAAAAAAGTCAGAATTCTGACTTTCTCAGAATTCTGACTTTATTATTTTTTTTTTAGATTTAAAAATTCCAAAAAAAAAGTCAGAATTCTGACTTTAATCTCAGAATTCTGACTTTTTTTTTTTTTTTTTTAGATTTTTTTTTTCTCAGTGGCCCTAATCCTCTTCCGTATCAACTACTTGTTGTTCACTGAAGCTTATTTTTTGATGGTTTAAATAAATGAATAAGGTTTTTTCTTAACATGAGTGGAGAAATGCAGTATTTGTTCCACAGGAGGGCGATATTTCTTAGAAAACAGCTCCTTCTATAGGCAGAACATGTGTCCTTTTTTTAGTTGAATTCATTCCAACACCTTTGATTTTTTTTGTGCATGCTTGCTGGAGTGAAAACAAACCAATACAGTGTGTNCCTACCCGAGCCTGCTGCCCTCAATCCACTCCCGGAGACCGTCACAGATTCATCCATGAGAACTCGAGGGAGACCTTCTGTTATTCCTAGCAGATCGAATAGATTTATGCTGCATCTTTTAATATAAAAATGAGTAAATTGTCGTTTCGGGCTCGGGCGCTTGATGCTAGTAAGCCGCTGCCCGTTTTCCGCTGCGAGGATCTGCCGGACCTGCACGAATATGCCTCAATCAACCGGGCAGTGCCGCAGATGCCCACGGGGATGGAAAAAGAGGAGGAATCGGTATGTTTTTCACATTTCTACCCGGCTTATGTGGCCTCTCTTTGGCGGTGTTTTCCTACAAGAAGCGCCGCTATGTTGCCTGCGCAAGCTTGTGCAAAATGGCCGCCATAACGGCTCCCCTCGCGCACACGACGGAGCTCGATGAATCCTGAATTTTACCTTTTTGTTTTCACACAGGTGTGTTTGTAACATCGCGGGTGTGTCGGATTTTATTCGTTTGCCGTGTTCTGCGCATTTGTGTGAGGCGAAATTGCGCCCAAATGCACAAAGAAGTCACGTGACTCGTTTCTGTTCCACCATTTTGTTGACTTTCTCCTCCTCGGTGGAGGCTGAGGGGGGAGGAGGAGGAGGAGGAGGGAGGGAGGAGGGGGGTGAGCGGTGTGTACCGTCCGTGAACGAATGCCAGGGGGAGACAGTGAGCCCCCCCCCCCCAGCCCCGGTTTGACAGGTAGATGCTGCGTGTTGACAGCTCCAGAGTCTGCCATGTGTGCTGTAGAGAAAAACAGGATTCTGCCATTTAATGATAACTTATAACCACAGGAGTTACACAACAGACTAAATCAGGCTGTTTTAACATGTTAGGCATGGAGATTATAGTGTTATTAAAGAGGCAGGTTCACTCATGTTTTACATCTACTGTTACAACAGAGTGATAAGTGCAGAAATATAAGGGTCAAGATTTATGTTTTCTAACAGATTTCAGTAGTTGACCAACATTTCAAAGTTTTTAGGTTCATTATTTTTTAGTATTTTTAATTTGAGCACCCAAAAATGTCAGGTGGTACAACCAAATATATGACAATATATTTATATGTTCCTGTTATTTTTTCTGTGTGAAATTATTGGCAAGTATCTCTCAAGTGTCTGTAGTAGGGCTGTCAAACGATAAAAAACTTTAATCGAGTGAATTACAGCTAAACAATTAATTAATCGTAATTAATCACAGTCCAAATTATCCCCAAAATAAGACATATTTTTCTGTAAATTATTGTTAGAATGGAAAGAAATGACACAAGGTGGATTAGTGCCCCCTCGACAAATGAACACTGCAATTTTTTTTGCACAGTTAATTATTTTAGTCTGTCTATTTGTTAAAAAAGCTAGTTGATTGTGTTCTACTTTTATTCTCTTTTTTATTGTATATTTGTATATATTTATATTTATTATTCTCATTATTCTATTGGGCTTGCTCCAGGACCAGGGTAACCTAATTTCGTCCCACCCATGTTTTACATGGGTTGTATGACAATAAAACTCCTTGAATCCTTGAATCCTTGAATATACTGTACAGCAACATACTGTATTTGTTCATTACAACCATAAATTCACACTGGATGGCATTGATATTGATCAAGAACATTATTTATTTTAGGCAGTATTATTTTTTCTCTTCAAAATCAACAAGATGTTTTCTTTCTTTCTGTCTGTCAGTAACAGTAGAGCATTTTCCCCCTCTTCAAACTAGCACAACAGGGTCACTTATTTATTATCACGCTTATTTATTGTTCCATCTGTATTCTTCTTAAACTGAAATTCCCCATCCAGAGGGCCAACCTGCTCTTCCTCCATGTTTACATTCACCGCACACATGCATCCGCTCTGCTTACTGCACGTCACTGCTAAGTGGTATTATGGGATATGGAGGCGGGTCATTCTGCGCATGCGTCAAATGCGTTAAAATTTTTAACGGCACTAATTCTAAATATTAATTATCGCCCGCTAACGCGATAATTTTGACAGCAGTAGTCTGTAGTGACTCATACATTTTCATTTTGTGTGTTTCATTTCTTTTATTTGTGAATAAGCTAAATAATTTGATGTTAAAATAACATTTCACATTATTACATTGGTTGTACCACCTGACATGGAAATTGTTCCAGTCACCAATGAAGTGAAAAAATCTTTTTTATCAGTATTTCAGAGAAATCTACAAACTTTTCCACTTGGTCACAAATGTCATTTGGGCTCCTCTGGCTGATGCAGTTTCCTGTTTCCTGTTTTATTCTCTTCACTTTAAAATAAAAGTCTAATGTTACGGTTGCACCACCCTGACATTTGACAAGGTGAAAATTACGGGACAAAAGTTTTTTAAATTTCTTAACAGCTTTAAAATTCTTTTTATTTGCAAAGAATGTTTTATTTAAAAAGGTTCAAGCTTAAAATAATGCCACTGTATTTTTAATTTCCATTTACAATAACTGACATTCAATTTTTAGAGTTTAATTACTGTGGATACTTGTCAGGACGGTTGCACCACCTGACATTTTGGGGGTTTGAGGAACCAAAACACAAAAAAACATGTTATATTTTAATAGTTTAAAGATGTGTTCAAATAACACAGGTTTCATAGAATAAAGAAATACATGTGATGAAATACTCAATTCATGATGGAAGGAAATATTGTACTCAGACACAAAAAAGGTGACGTCATGTCATTGACCCATTTAACACTAAGGCCTTAAAAAGTCTTAGATATATCAGGGCAGGATTTGTAAATTTTTTATTGTTTTCTGTTTTTCTAGAGATGTAGAGTAGATACTGTCTGACAAGCTGCTGATATGAATTGTGATCTGCATCTTAGGGTCACTATTTGCACTACATACAGTTGTTAAGTAAACTTTAATGGGTCTCGTGGAATATGCTATAATTTGGGTGTAATGCAGTCCAACCATTGACTCTATAGGTATAGCCTCGTTTCCACCAAGCGGATCGTTCGGTTTGTCTCGGTCCGGCAGGTGTTTTGTGGTGTTTCCATAGACTAAAACCGGGACGGTCTTAAACTTGACTTACCAAAACTCGCAGGAACCCCAAAAGCTTATACATGGACCAAAGGCTAACATCTTATTTTTTGTTGGTATAAGTCTGTGTTTTCGCCCATAGAGTGTGTTTTAGCCTTTATTTTGTTCTAGCTTTAAGGTGTCTTTTTGTTTCCTGTCCATATTTGAGCTTTTAGCTTATGTTTTAGCATTTTGTTTTACAACTTTTCTGCTACAAGAGAGTGATTAGTGCAGACATACAAATCTGTGAGGCTAGAAATGTTGTTTTCACGAGTGTGTAACAGTTCGAAGTAGGGCTGAGTGATATGGCAAAGAAAATAATTTTAGCCTCTAGTCAGTGTATTAGCTTTAAGTCTGTGTTTTAGTCTGAATAGTGCGTTTTAGGCCTAAACAATAACTCTTTAAAGCGTAGTATGCATGTCAGGACTGTAGATGGCAATATAACTGTTGGAGCTTCGTATACAACAAAGGTTTAGAGGTCTGAAGAAGAGGTGAGCTGATCATCCGGAGTTTAAACTAAATACTTTTTCTCCGATTGCAGAAAAAGTGCAAGAAATACAAATTTTGGTAGAAAGAGAATGGTACGTTGCTGTTGTTGTTGTTGTTTTTTGGTTTGCGCGTAGCACAATGAAGGTTTAATGTGCATGTTGATTGACTGAAAACTCCAGCTTGTTGGTTACATGGCAACAGTTGAAACAGTGTTACAGAAAGTTTGTGCTCAAACGTAAGAATTATTTCTCGTTTCACTCTAAAACTGCTGTCTTGAAAAAAAAAAAACCTTTAGTTTGCGTTCATTCTGATTTTGTAAAGATGTATGAATGAAGCCGCGTGATAGGTGTTTAAATCAGCTCATCACGCCACAGAAATGACGACAAACTAATCCCCCACATGAGCGTTCTGCTCCTGAATTGCATTTGGATTTTATATCCTCATTTATGTTAATTGTGCATGCTATTGCTGGTCAAAGAGAGGCATTAATTGCGATGAGCTGGTGTTAATTACCCCCCCCTCCCCCTCGGGGCCCGTCTGGCGAATCTCTCGCCGTCACCTCATCAGAAGGAGACCCTTTCTGAGACGCCGTAGCAGACGCATCAGACACAAACACAAGGAAAGCACATTACAGGGCTGCTGCAAAGTCAGCAGAAAACATGCTCACCCCCCTGCCGGCCCTCCCCCACCTACTGTACACACACACACACACACACACACACACACAGCGGCATTACATAACAGAGTGACAGAAGAGATAAAGAGGACAGTTTTACTACAAGGCTGTGTGCATGGCTTAGCTCCCTGACCCACTTCCTGTCCAGCAACAATGGAACGTCGCTGCGCTTTGAGGTGACTGAGTGACCGCGTGTTGACCTGAGAGTTATGTCAATTTAAGAAGCGAGTAAGCAGATTCTGATGGGAAGTAGTTCTTAACAGGTACATCTGTCGGACTGAAGCCAAACCCCAGGCTCATGGTTAAATAAACAAAATTGTGCATTCACATTTGGATTCATTGCTCTTATGCTCAATTAACTGCTAAGAGACCAATTTTTCATGATTATTGTTGCAGTTGAAGTGGATTTATGGTACTTATGGCACTAATAGCCTGTGACTTTAGCAGGTAAACAAATGAATGTGTTTTTGTTGTGTGTGTTATGTCACGTAGTGTGGGTTTGTTGCCTGGAAAAGCAGTGTACAAATCATCATGGCAGACACAGATGGGAACATTTTGTTCATTTTTGTGATTGGGAGGTCTAAAATTGTTTTGCTTGCACTGAGTGAGAAGAGCTTGAGAAGAAAATATACTGATAGTTGCAATGAATTTATTTTTTAAACTATATAATTTTAGTGAAGGGGAAATTTGTGCATGTGTGTCCACATAAAATTCTCTTTTCTGATTGTTTGGCGTCTGTTTTGCTTCACTTTTTTGCAGGGATGACGAACACTAAAAGCTAAATAGCAGAAGCATTATGAGCACGCAGGCATTGAACTATCTTTGGAAATAAAACTTCATGTCCGCTGCGTAATAATATTTCAGATTCAGGTACATAAATGTCAAGCAGAGATGAGTCGCTTCAGTGTCGTAAATAAAATCAGTTTACATGAACTTTTGAGACAGCACAGGTGAGAATATGATGGATTAAAGCACAGTTAGGCTAAAGCAAGCAAAACTACATTTTATATGTCATTAGAAGTCATCTGTAAAATGAAAAAAAAAAAATCAGAACCCTTTGTTTTGGAAAGTAGAATGAGATCCCCATGACACATAGGAGTGCGTTGCACAAATCTGAAATTCAAGCAAGCTTTTGTCGTTCTTTTAGTAAGAAAAAATGTATAGTTATACTTGATATGAGTCTAATGTAACTGACTAGTCCAGAAACACATTTTATTTCAAGATATGGAAAACAAAATTGATTTGAATCAATTAGATTTCATACAAGAAACGTAAGTAATATTCTCTACCCCATTAGCAGCTTTTTTAAAAATCCTATTTACACTGCAAAAACCTGAAATATAAGCAAGTTTTATGTTCTATTTTTAGTATAACATGTCTTTTTTGACTTGATATCAACCACATTTTGTAGACCAGAAAAACTTTATTGTATTAACACATTTATGTGAGTGCAAGAAACTTAACACACAATTTTCTTTTACCCAGGCACATTATTTTCAGCCAAGCCATTCAGACATAAATTTTGTCTTTGAAAATCTCGAAACAAGACATGTTTTGAGACTTGAGTCAAGTATAATTGATAATTTTCACTAAAAATGAGACACAAACTTTTGCTTGGGTTCCAGTTTTTGCAGTTTACAAGGAATTTAGACACAATTTTGTTTTTAAACAACTTGAAATAAGCCATTTTTTTGAACTGGTCTGGTGACTTTTTTTTTTTTTTCTTTCGCTTTAAACGAGACATTAACTCCTATTAAGGTTTCAGATTTTGCAAATGCGGGCCTCAAACACCATGGCTTCACCCTCTATAAGCCTCCAGAGATCTGGCCAATCAGAGGAAAGGGGGTTTGTGGAGCGGGGAGCCTTAAAGAGACAGCAGTCAAAACACCAGGGAGAGAAAAATTGTGATTTTTAAAGTGACAGAATGAAAACCTGGGGCTATTTGTATGTATTAAATAGACGTGTAACCTCTGTATTTTCTTAATAAACAAGCTGGAAGACACTTAAAACCATTTATGAAATCACAACTCCTAAGAGAAGCACATTTTATGTGATATTAGACAGTTTCTGCCTCAGTGTTTGGGCTGCACGTTAAAGATTTATTGATCTTACTCTTGTTTATCCAAACATCTTAGTGCGTAAAGTGATATTTTGTGACGGAAACAGTATTTGGCACACAGGCTGGCGCTTTAATAAGCCTGACATTGATTCTCCGTTGAGTTCCTCGTGTTGTCAAACATCAGTCTCAGTATTTTATCAGAGTTTTGTTTGCTCTTCTTGCTTTCTGGCTCCTTGTTTGTCTTATTCATCGAGTGTTTCTTCGACGGGGTGTATGCTTTGACTCACTGAACAGATTGCCGTCTCCAAGAGTTGCTCTCCTTCCTCGGCTGAAAAACACCTGCTGGAGGCCACACTTCGGTTGCCATGGCTACTTTTATTGGAGTCATCTATTTTCCTCGGGAACATTAAATGGAAGGAACGTGCGGTGCTGTGAAAAATAGATATTCATTTGTCTCTCTCTCTCTCTTTTTTTTTTTTTATCTGCATCTGTGGCTGTGAAAGAAAGAAAGAAAGCTCTGCCAGTGTGAAGTCTCAGCAGTCCTAGAATACGCTGCAAAGAAAGAGAAAGAAAAGAGCTTTTGTTTGATGTAATCTTTAAGTGTCCTGGGGTTGGAGGTAAAGCAGAAGGAGTTTTAGTATTTTTTCCTGCATTAATATTCAGCTTTAAAGCATCTCCACTCATGTTTTCGTGAGAGAAGATGAGAAAAACAGCTCTACATGGAGAGACTTGTAACATCAGGCTTTTGGGAGTGTTTTCTTTTATTTTTCATAAACCAACAGTTGCATGACATCTTATAATACCCGAGAAGACTTGTTCCTGTGTGCCATTCACAAAAGCTCTTTATCCCCACTCACCCAATTCCTGGGGAGAGGAAATCCCAGACTGTGAACCGTATCTGTCAGGATCACAGCTGCAAAAGATCAGGATATCTTTAGGTCAGAGGCAGCTCGGGGCAGCGTGCTGCAGTGTGCCAAGCTGATATCCTCCGCAGAAGCGTGCAAAGGCCGGTCTGGGCCAGGCTTAGGTTTAATTGGATCCTTGCTCTCACTCTTCTTGACGGTACCTTAAATCTCACAGCTCAGGGTTCATCAGCATGTCAGACAGCGGGATTTTCAGAGGGCTCGGTTTGAGGGTGTGTTTGACAAATTACATCAGAAGATCATCTCTGTGCCGAGGAAGAGTTCGTAGACTCCTGTCCTCGTGTTCACCTGCACGTTGTTAATCTACAACTTAACTACAGGCGTCTTCATCATGTAGGTGGCTGTCTCTGCACACTCCAACCTGTTAGAGTTTGAAAAAGTTATTCTTGAAAGCAAAGGTGCTGAATAAAAATACCTTGTAGATGTGACTTTGATGCATACACTTATGGTTATTTGTTAATGCTTATTCCTAACTTCCTGGTCAGACTGGATCTATGAAGTTTCCATGGCAACACTATGCCGGCTGATGACTAGTGAGAAGAGAGATCTTTGCTGAAAATGATTTATCTGTGATTTTTTTTGTAGAAATGGTGGAAACAGGAGCTGGACTGTCTGACAGAAAAGAGAAGGAAGAAAATGAGAAAGATAAACAGGAGAGTGATAGATCAGGGGTTCCCAAACTTTTCCGCCTGTGACCCCCAAAATAGCAGCGTTAGGGACTGGTGACCCCCTGCTGTGGTACAACACTAATGGGACAATCCAAAAACAGACAAAAACCAACAAAACCCTCCCTGAGGATACTTAATTTAACTGATCGATAGAAAATTTACCGACTAATGTGCACTTTGTTGAGTTCACGGCATCAAACTTGAACAAAGAAACGTGAAAAACAGATAAAACATTTTCTGTTTGCATAATTTTGTATTATCTTTCACCCCAATTGTTGCTTTATTTCTCACAATAATGGATAAAATGTTCATGAATTGTTCATAGTTTTTGATTTTGGGACACATTCCATGACCCCCTATCAATGTCTCGCGACCCCCCAAAGGGTCCCGACCCCCACTTTGGGAAACACTGTGATAGAGCACAGGCTAAAGGCTAAAACAGGAGCTTAAAGCTAAAACATAAGAGACAGGCCAAAAGCTGAGATACATGCTAAAGGACACAACACAAGCTAAATAGGCTGAAATACTGGCTCTATCTATCTAATAGACAAGCTAGAATTCCTGTCCACATGCAGCAGTTATTCTGCAGTGATCTGTTCAAACCTGAGAGTCTATCAATAAAATGAAGAGCCAGGTTTGAGAGATTTTATTATCGTTCTTATGTAGCTGGTAAAAACACTGATCATTTAGGAAAATTACGTTCTGGTAGCCAGGGTAACTTTTAAAAACATCAGAACAGACAGTGCAGAGTAAAACTGAAAACAACAGGAGGATAAACTTCCTTCTTCTGCTTCTTTTGTTGTTGTTATTGTTTTTTAACATGCAGATTGAGTCACTTCGCTCATGTTGTTTTCATGTTTTTAACCTTAGGTGTCTCTTTGTCACAGCAGCTGCAGATTTATTCCTCTAATTTCAAATTACCGTAAAGAGTAGTGTATAAGGGCAACTGTTTTTTTTTTNTTTTTGTCTTATTAAAGGGATCACAAAGACTGTCCAAGGGATCCTGGAAAAGTATCATCTCTAGATATTTGCCTGACCGGAATCCACAATTTAAAATGAGATTATCTGCGCTAAAATTGTTTATTTCTGAACGTTAAAGGCTAAGACAGGAGCTGATGTGTTTGTGCTAATGTTGATTCCTGTCCACATGCAGCAGTTATTCTGCAGTGATCTGTTCAAACCTGAGAGTCTATCAATAAAATGAAGAGCCAGGTTACGTTTGCTCTGCTTGGTGAGGTTGGAGTTGGTAGATGAGACCTGGTAGGACACAACCAGGATTCACTAACGTTACAGACATGTATCAGAGCACCGAGCTGTGAGGAGCTAAGCTAAATGTAGTTGTTGTTTCACACAACAGCACTATGTTACTGTTGATAAATATATTACCTCATTGCATTGTATCTGGTAAAAAGGGTTTTTGTGGGGCAGGGAGCCTAAAGACAGTATATTCTGGAAAATCATGGTTCTTTTTGAGCTGTTAAATTATTTTAAGACACTACTCAGGCTCTAAAAGGGGCAGGATGAAGACTAAAGAAGACCTCCATACCTTTTTTTGTTTGTTAACAGTCATTATTTTCACATCACAGGTGATTTTCATTGGTGTGAGCTGCCAGTTTTCTCCTCATGTAACTGATTTTGTGCTTTCAGAAACAGCTAAGGGAATTTCTAACGGTCTTTTGCAGCTGAAGTGTTTCTTGAGAGCTTATTTTTGACGTTTAAGCCTTAAAGATGGTGTCATCTTGGGAATCGCTGCCTCTGCAGTTGAAACCTGGTGAAACAAGAGGCTGTTAAATGAAGCAGCACACGACACTGTAAGCAATTTGCGGGCGGTTTTGTGTGTTTGTGGGCTGTGCGAAAGTTTCAACGAGCTTGGCCAGTACACATTGTAACGATCGAAGCCAAATACGGCACTTTGTTTTCTTCCAAACCTGTGATTTGCTCGTGTTTGCACGCCAAAATGAGCCGCGTTTAGAGTAACGAGCGGCTTAAGTTGATGACAAATTACAGCGCGTCTTTGTTCACATCCTAAAGTCACCAAGAAGCAGCGGCTGACGGATGTTGTCTGAGCACTTTCACTTTAATCCCAGAGCCCGGGGGTTAAATTCACACAGGTTCAGATAACAGAGTAAGCTGTTTTCTTTGTGTGTTGCTTGTAGAGAAAGTGTCGAACACTGGGCCTGTTGATAATCTTACCAGGGGCAGATGGTTCAGCTCTGGACACACGCTGTGTCCTTTCATGCCAGCTCGCAGCTCTGATACGCTTCTCCTCTTACTCCACGCAGAGCTGCTCTTTGGATTATCCTCTGGGTCCCTAACCACTTAAAACTCCCACGCAACTCTGCAACTTCTGCAGGTAATGAAAATTAGTGATGCGCAGGCACAGATTTGTTGATGGTCATACTTGCCAGCCGTTGTTAGTGTTACATCAAACACTGACCCATATCTGGAGATCCAATTTGAAAACCGTGGCTGTGAAAAGAAGCGTGCGATGTGCAAAAGGAGTAGGAGCCCTGTTAGCGNGAGTGCAATATTTCCTTCCATCATGAATTGAGTATTTCATCACATGTATTTCTTTATTCTATGAAACCTGTGTTATTTGAACACATCTTTAAACTATTAAAATATAACATGTTTTTTTGTGTTTTGGTTCCTCAAACCCCCAAAATGTCAGGTGGTGCAACCGTCCTGACAAGTATCCACAGTAATTAAACTCTAAAAATTGAATGTCAGTTATTGTAAATGGAAATTAAAAATACAGTGGCATTATTTTATGCTTGAACCTTTTTAAATAAAACATTCTTTGCAAATAAAAAGAATTTTAAAGCTGTTGAGAAATGTAAAAAACTTTTGTCCCGTAATTTTCACCTTGTCAAATGTCAGGGTGGTGCAACCGTAACATTAGACTTTTATTTTAAAGTGAAGAGAATAAAACAGGAAACAGGAAACTGCATCAGCCAGAGGAGCCCAAATGACATTTGTGACCAAGTGGAAAAGTTTGTAGATTTCTCTGAAATACTGATAAAAAAGGTTTTTTCACTTCATTGGTGACTGGAACAATTTCCATGTCAGGTGGTACAACCAATGTAATAATGTGAAATGTTATTTTAACATCAAATTATTTATCTTATTCACAAATAAAAGAAATGAAACACACAAAATGAAAATGTATGAGTCACTACAGACACTTGAGAGATACTTGCCAATAATTTCACACAGAAAAAATAACAGGAACATATAAATATATTTTCATATATTTGGTTGCACCACCTGACATTTTTGGGTGCTCAAATTAAAAATACTAAAAAATAATGAAGCTAAAAACTTTGAAATGTTGGTCAACTACTGAAATCTGTTAGAAAACATAATTCTTTACTCAGAAATATGTTTTTATCTTCCCTCGTTGTTTGCATCCTCTGCTTCGTGTATCACATCAACAGCAAACTGAAAATTAATTTGTCTCATGATGCAACTATTTTTCCTCCCGTAATCTAAATTAATCTTGTTCACTTTCATTCCTGTCCCATTACGCACCAGAATACCCGTTAGTTGATGCATATCTCTGTAATGAAGTGGTATTCATTAAAAGCAGGTTTCTGTCTGCTCGTTAATGAATCAGACATTTACTTCTCCGTGCTGTTGTGAGTTTGTCTGGGTGGAGAAAAAAAGAAACAATAGCGAGGGAATGTGGAGAGAAAAGCTGCAAGATATTAGACTGTTATGCTTTTTTTCTCGTCTCTTCGGACTAAAAAATTAATTTTCAATTACGTGTCCTCAACCAAAAAGTCTGCGTTCAGTAAAAACTACGGTTTTTTTCTGAAAAATAAACGCATAATAAAACTACAGGATGTGGGAAGTATGGTTTATTGATAAGAACTCAGTGTCAGTCACTAACTTTAACAGAAAGTCCAGCGTAATCAGTGTCTTTATCATTGATTTTGTGAATTAAAAATCTTTAATGTTCACATTTTAAAACGCTTCCTGGGCTGCTTTGCCCATTTTGCTCAATTTTTTTGCCACTTTAAGACCTTTTTTCTCACTTTCTTACCATTTCTAAAGTTTTCTCCCAGTTTTCTTTACAATATTTTTGCTATTTGACCACTTTTGCCACCTAATACTTATTTGTATTGATGCTTCGTGCTGTTTTTGCCACTTGTCGCCACTTAGATTGTTTCTCTTGCAAAGGTAGTTTTCCAACAATTTGTCTCTTTGGTTGAACAGAGTCGAGTAACATTGGTTTAGAACGTAAACATGGATTTGCACTTCCTTAAAAAGTCTCAGTAAACATGTTAAAAACATAAGTCTTTAATTTGTCGGGGCAGGACTAGTTATCTCTTTTTCTCACGGGACTTTTTTAGAAGATGTTGAGATGCTTTTTTCTTGCAATATCTGTTTGGGTTGTAATACATCAGGTTCCATAATGTCCCTTTTTCACTGACCCGTCTCAGCCCTACTCTACTCTCCTCTACCCGGTTTGTGTTGCGTTTCCATTAGCGCGGTACTACGCGTCAGACGCCAGTTTTTAGTACCTACTCTACCCTGGTTCTAAAAGAGTAAAGCTGATACTAAAAGGTGACGTGGACGGACTGCCGGTCACTCATTGGTCAGAGAATGTCGTCTCTGCAGCTTCTGACTCTGAACAAATCACTTACAAGAGGCAAAGGAATAAGTCAGCGACGGGTTTTTAATGACATTTAAACCTGACGGCACAGAACCAGACTGAATGAAGACAAAATACAGCCCTAAAATGCTCCTTCATGATTCCTAAAGAAGTTAAAAGTCCTTTTTAAACCAAAAAGAAGTTAACAGCAAAGATAGTTGGCTTTAAAGAGTCTTTTAAATNGAACACTGGGCCTGTTGATAATCTTACCAGGGGCAGATGGTTCAGCTCTGGACACACGCTGTGTCCTTTCATGCCAGCTCGCAGCTCTGATACGCTTCTCCTCTTACTCCACGCAGAGCTGCTCTTTGGATTATCCTCTGGGTCCCTAACCACTTAAAACTCCCACGCAACTCTGCAACTTCTGCAGGTAATGAAAATTAGTGATGCGCAGGCACAGATTTGTTGATGGTCATACTTGCCAGCCGTTGTTAGTGTTACATCAAACACTGACCCATATCTGGAGATCCAATTTGAAAACCGTGGCTGTGAAAAGAAGCGTGCGATGTGCAAAAGGAGTAGGAGCCCTGTTAGCGGACGTGTTAGAGCACGATGGGCCTCCGTCAGTTTGGACTGGATTGGCCATCTGTTGCATCAGGCCTTCAAAGACGGCAGACTTCAGGGTGAGCGTGCATTTGTCAGAAACTGCACAGCCTTTGATGCAGATTTATTTTAAGGGGGCCGTGAGGAGAGGAGAGGAGAGGCCGGTGAAATCTATTTGCATGTTTTCCAGATTACGTTTTAATTTGTCCCAGATCACGTTCTGTGTCGCAACTTTCTGGAGCCGAAGCTTTAATGATGAAAACACATTTTGTGTTCAGATAATGGACAAACCATATGGCACTTGAATAAAAATCTCTGAAAGCAAATGAGTGCTCTACAGTTGATTTAAATAAATTCATGTGACTGGGAAAGATGTTAATATTTGCATTGCAAAATCTGCTGACCTGATTTATCGGTTTGTTCTTCTGTAGAGAACATTATTTGACTTGTTCCTGAGTTTATGCTTCTGTGACTTATAGAAGCCCATTTCTGCAAGTTGAAAAATAAAAATGATTTTGAGGAGAATTGTTTTGAAAGTGAAAATAGATCAGATCTTTTTAACACCACTTTTCTTTGTTCAAACATTTGGCTGCACTGCATTGACAACATGATCCACAACTGTGGCCCCAATTTCATGAGGAATTAAGTTTTGACATAAAAAGTCAAAATCACAACCCAAAAATTCAAAATTAGGACATTAAAACTTAATGTAATGATAAAAAAATCAAAACTTTAAGATAAATACTTGAAATTAAGTCAAAATTTGGAATAAAAAGGTGAATTTGTAGGATACTGAAGTCAAAGTTGTGAGATAAAAAGTCAAAATTATAAAATCAAAAGTCAAATGTTTGGATAATGTTAAAATGTTGGGATGACAAAGTAAAACTTTGGGTTTAAAAGTTGAATTCTGAGCACAAAACTCAAACGTATGAGCTAAAAGTAATGATTATAAGATAAAAAGTCAACTCAGCGACATGTAAACGCATAGTTTCATTTGTGGGGTGAATATCAGACTATGTTTGCAGAATATTTTGTTGATTCCAGGTTAAACGGACTAATCCTTGAATTGTTTGTTGCTGCATCAATAGTGTCTGAGTTTAACACTTTGCTCTGTTGCAGCTTTTCCTCCCACTTTAAAGAGCGTTTTGTTTCAGAGCAATCTTTGGTCTGAGAGCTCTCTGAGGATCTATTAAGCATGAATGGGAGTGTGTGTGTGTGTGTGTGTGTGTGTGTGTGTGTGTGTGTGTGTTTTGCTGAAGGAGCTGAAAGAAGAGGACAGAGGCAGATGCCCTGAAAATGACACCAAAACATTGTGTCTGTCAGCGCATAAATGCACGCCGACATACGCTGCTTTAACACAAGCTCTTCAGAGGTTATTATTTTTAAACTGTGTTAGAAACTGATGTTTTGGTGAAGGACTCCTGTTTGCTCTCCATTTGTAAGTGACTGCATCAGATTACGTAATCCCCAAAACACTCTGTGTTTACCGAGTTCAGGAGTCAATCGAGTGACTCATTCGCCAACAGCCTTGTTTGTTTAGCCGAGAAGTTGGATTCTTTCTTTTTTTTTTTGGTGTTTTCATCTCTGAACCCACAGCTCAGAATATGCAACAGAATTATTTGTGCACTTTTATGATTTTTCCTGCAGACTGACTTTGTGACTCGGTGTTGCAGCGAATGAAAACAGTGAGTCATCGGTGCGTTTGCAGGTTTACCTGTGCGCAACTCAAAATGACGTCTGAAAAAAAAAACACTTAATGAATCTCAGGTCTTTGTTCTGGCACCTGAAGTTATTCCTGGTTACATCAACATCCTTTAGCTTTTATTCCCCTCATGTGTGACTGATTTATCATTTTCTCTTTGCCTGAAGTCAGTCTAACTCATTTTACTCATCCATAAGAAAGAGAATTTATAAATTTGAGATGAGAAACAGAAGGAGATTTTTCAGATGTTTGGTATGAAATCCACCTAACACTCACTACTTTCCCTCTCAATATTAAAATTTCACATGGCTGTTGTTTAGAAATGGTAGTGGGGTCAATGACGTTTCTGTCTTATTTGAACACATCTTTAAACTTTTAAAATATAACATGTTTTTTTGTGTTTTGGTTCCTCAAACCCCCAAAATGTCAGGTGGTGCAACCGTCCTGACAAGTATCCACAGTAATTAAACTCTAAAAATTGAATGTCAGTTATTGTAAATGGAAATTAAAAATACAGTGGCATTATTTTATGCTTGAACCTTTTTAAATAAAACATTCTTTGCAAATATAAAGAATTTTAAAGCTGTTGAGAAATGTAAAAAACTTTTGTCCCGTAATTTTCACCTTGTCAAATGTCAGGGTGGTGCAACCGTAACATTAGACTTTTATTTTAAAGTGAAGAGAATAAAACAGGAAACAGGAAACTGCATCAGCCAGAGGAGCCCAAATGACATTTGTGACCAAGTGGAAAAGTTTGTAGATTTCTCTGAAATACTGATAAAAAAGGTTTTTTCACTTCATTGGTGACTGGAACAATTTCCATGTCAGGTGGTACAACCAATGTAATAATGTGAAATGTTATTTTAACATCAAATTATTTATCTTATTCACAAATAAAAGAAATGAAACACACAAAATGAAAATGTATGAGTCACTACAGACACTTGAGAGATACTTGCCAATAATTTCACACAGAAAAAATAACAGGAACATATAAATATATTTTCATATATTTGGTTGCACCACCTGACATTTTTGGGTGCTCAAATTAAAAATACTAAAAAATAATGAACCTAAAAACTTTGAAATGTTGGTCAACTACTGAAATCTGTTAGAAAACATAATTCTTCTCTCAGAAATATGTTTTTATCCATTTTCAAAGAACTTTTTAAAAATANCCTTTTTTTCTGAAGACAATCTTTTGTAAACATCTGTTTCTTCCTCTCCTCCTCCTCCAGGAGCACCATCTCCAGCGGGCCATCTCGGCGCAGCAGGTTTACGGCGAGAAACGGGACAACATGGTTATCCCCGTCCCCGAGGCAGAGCGCAACATCACGCACTACGAGTCCCTGTACCCGGGGGAGTTCAAGATGCCAAAGCAGCTTATTCACATACAGCGTGAGTACCCGGCTGCTGCTGCAGGATTATCCTGGCAGCTCTGAGCATGTGTGGTCTCCGAGCACGTGGCGCTGGTGTCGACTCTGTGTTTGAGGCGCTGCGTTTGTTGTCTGACGCTTTCAGAGGGTTTATAGCGCTGATTGAGAGATTTGAGCGTGTAAGTTTGTGGATCAGTCAGTAATTATTTTGGATATGAAGTTTGTCCAGTTGGCTGCTAATGAAACAGGCCCTTTGGTGTGAGATCACCACAGAAAAACTTCCTGAAAAAAGTGTGAGGAAACTAGAAACATCCCACTAGGGCTGCACGATACGGCCTAAAATCAATACCTGATATTTTTTTGGCTATATCTCGATACACGATATATATCTCGATATTTTGATTTCTCCTGTGAATCACTGTATTAAATGTTCAATTTAACCCTTTAATTAATGAAATGACACCAGTATAATGATTCAAACAGACCTTTCAGTAAGATTTATAACATTTGCTGCCAAAAAGGGGAAAATCTAAATCAGGTCAAGTTTAACAAACCGTTTACTCCAAAACACACTTTATATATTTACATATTTTCAATTCCAGTAAGAGATTTCATTCAGATTTATTTATCTGGTTGAATGTATCACATGACTGTCTTAATAGATTTCTAAAATTACAGCAATGAAAATAACATGAACTGAAACTGCAATGACTTTATCTAACTTTTATTTCCATATATCATCTACTTTTGTATTGTTGTTGGTGCTGAAATGACTCTGTTAGTGACTTCTGTCTCTGAGCCTGGACTCTCCCTGAATTTTTGTGGTGTAATGTTAGTTTTACAACATGCTCTTATTTTGAAGGACGCGCAGGTTCATAACAGGAAGTTAGTTGGGCAATAAAGCGAGACACGTGAATGAACGCTCCGTGAAACGTCTGTGGGAATCTTTAACGTGCAGCACGACAGTTAGAGGATTCTCCCCCTTCCTCTGTTTACTTAACAGCTCAGAGTTTTATTTTTAGAGCGTTATTAGACCTTTGTGTACGTTTGTGGTGACGCTGCAAAACTTTGTTTTCTAAAAACATCTCAGCTCTCATTTTTTTGGTATTCAGCGGTAAATAACGCCAAATGAAGCTCAGACAGAATGAAACTGAACCTTAAGTTCACGTCGCGTTTGTTTCTCTTCTTTGTGGTGAAGAGCTGGGAGATAATCAGGTGAGGATCACACAGGTGGAAACAGAAACACGCATGAGGAGAGTTTTCTGGATGGGCGGGGGAGTGAGCTGTTTAGTGGGAGAAGCAGCAGCAGAGAGAGAAACGGAACTGAAGAAAATTACAGACTGACATCTCAAAACATTTACCTGGAAATTTATACTCGATGGTCCCGATGTCGTCATTTTATACATCCCATGTGCAACAACCCGCGATATCGAGTATATTCCATATATCCCCCAGCCCTAGATCCCACTATGAGAGAGTTTGTGTCTTCTGCTGATGTCCCTCAAGGGTCTGACAGTGAGAAATGTCTGAGTGTAAAAGCTGCAGAGAAGAATAAGGGTCAGTAGGTTATTAGAGCCTGTGTGTTGTCAAACACCCTGACAGCATCTTTGCTCCAGAATTTAACTCAGCAGACAAATATAAAGGTGAAGTGATGGATTTGAAACCTAAAAATCAAAGTTTTTACATCGACCTCCATCATCAGTGGTGTTTCCTGCAAGTTTACTCACGTGTCTGTGTGAATATTTTGCAAATGCACCAATGTACTGGTCAAATGCCAGAGTTTCTGAGTGGTTTGTTTCAGGGCCTGAGATTTTGGCACAAAAAAAGTTCAAGTCCCTGATGTTAGACTCTAAAATGTTGGAAATGTGAGAACAGGTCAGGACCCAAAACATTTTAAAGAATGAAACTCAGACTCTGGTTCTTTCTCACAGATTTCTTAAAGTTGGGGGATTAGTATTAAAAAAAACAAACTAAAGTCACAGGAAAGAAGTGTAACTCAACAAAACTTTGATTCTAGCTCACTCGTTTCTATTCAGATTTTACCGAACTGATTTTTTTTTACACTTTTTCTGTTTGAAATACCAGAAATGAGACTTTCACAGAGCAGCTGTTTTTGGTTTCTGCAGAGTTTGCTTGTGTAGCATCTTTTTGCAATAATTTTCTCTCATTTGAAGAATATATGGGTCAATGACAAAAAGAGGGTCTAAAAACTTATTTTTAAAAAGTTCTTTGAAAATGGATAAAAAAACATATTTCTGAGTGAAGAATTATGTTTTCTAACAGATTTCAGTAGTTGACCAACATTTCAAAGTTTTTAGGTTCATTATTTTTTAGTATTTTTAATTTGAGCACCCAAAAATGTCAGATGGCGCAACCAAATATATGAAAATATATTTATATGCCTTTAATTGGATAGAGGAGGACAGTGGATAGAGTAGGAAAGGGGGAGAGAGTGGGGAATGACATGCGGGATGTCACTTGGTGCCTGTGGCAGGTTCTTGTGGCTTAAACTATAAAACGGTAAAAAGTATACAGTTGATTCCATGGTTTTTCAGGTCTTACATCGATTATTAATAGTCAAGGAGGCCGAAAACTGATATTAATTTGGAGTAAAAGTAAAATACTTGTCAAAATTTTGATGAATACAAACTCCAACACTCAACTTTGTTAAATGCATTGAGTGCATGTTTATTTGAAAGCTCCCAGGCTCAGCAGAATCTCTTTTAAAGTTAAATTAAAAAAAAAACAAAAACATAAAGGTCTCCCTAAAGTTTTTACATGAAATAAAGTTTTCCTAAATCTTAAGAAAATGCAGTTACCAATATAAGTCAAACTGCAGAATATCCCACTGTTAATTGATCTATCTGATCTTCACAAGACAAACTGAAATGATAAAATTGTCTAACGGGGCCTCAAACACCAAGGTCTGCTTCTAGAGCGCTGACCAATCAGAGAGGAGGGGGGTTTGTGGAGCGAGGAGTCTTAAAGAGACAGCAGCAAAACAAAGTGCTGAAATAAGCATTTTCTGAAACACTAGGGAGAGAGAAATAGATTTACAGCGAATATAGAGGTCAGAATAAAGCCTTAAAAAAAGCACATTACCCTTAAAGCTAAAGTCTATATTCTCATTTATAGTAGGTTTGTTTTTATGTTAAGTTTTAGATATTTAAGGAGTGAAACTGGGCTCAGTGACAGTGAAGACTCGTGAATGTTTAACAGGTTAACGTGTGAATTACATGACGCCCTCATGGTGACGGAGAAGTAAACACTTCCTGTTTTCTTTTTTTCATTCACACGCTGATGGATTATAACTGACAGCCACTTCCCCGTTTTACCACAGTGATCTGTAATTGTCTGGAGAGTCTCCAGGCCGTGGCTGCAGACTCTGGACAGACTCTCTGCTTTGACCAAAATAAAAAAGAAAACTCGAAGCCTCAGGCATCATTAATGAGCGAGTGAGTGGCTGGTTCAGTTCCCAGCCTGGATTCTGGTGTTTATCCTGCAGCGCTGAGTTACAGGAGGCAAAGAGGGTGAACACGAGCTCTCTGCTTCGTCATGATAAAATGGTTTGTTTACTTTTTGAACAATGTTTGGCGGAGGTTGTCTGATGGTAAACACGTCTGCGTTTCTACCCCATGGCTTGTGTTTGTAGTCTTTGCCTGAAATGAACTTCTAAACGGTTCAATGAGGTGACGTCCCCTTTTTTGTGTCTGAGTGCAATATTTCCTTCCATCATGAATTGAGTATTTCATCACATGTATTTCTTTATTCTATGAAACCTGTGTTATTTGAACACATCTTTAAACTATTAAAATATAACATGTTTTTTTGACAAAACCAAGGAGTTTGGGGGTTTTACAGTCCACCACGTTGGCAGGTGACAAGTATCCACAGTAATTAAACTCTAAAAATTGAATGTCAGTTATTGTAAATGGAAATTAAAAATACAGTGGCATTATTTTATGCTTGAACATTTTTAAATAAAACATTCTTTGCAAATAAAAAGAATTTTAAAGCTGTTGAGAAATGTCAAAAACTTTTGTCCCGTAATTTTCACCTTGTCAAATGTCAGGGTGGTGCAACCGTAACATTAGACTTTTATTTTAAAGTGAAGAGAATAAAACAGGAAACAGGAAACTGCATCAGCCAGAGGAGCCCAAATGACATTTGTGACCAAGTGGAAAAGTTTGTAGATTTCTCTGAAATACTGATAAAAAAGGTTTTTTCACTTCATTGGTGACTGGAACAATTTCCATGTCAGGTGGAACAACCAATGTAATAATGTGAAATGTTATTTTAACATCAAATTATTTATCTTATTCACAAATAAAAGAAATGAAACACACAAAATGAAAATGTATGAGTCACTACAGACACTTGAGAGATACTTGCCAATAATTTCACACAGAAAAAATAACAGGAACATATAAATATATTTTCATATATTCGGTTGCGCCACCTGACATTTTTGGGTGCTCAAATAAAAAATACTAAAAGATAATGAACTGAAAAACTTTGAAATGTTGGTCAACTACTGAAATCTGTTAGAAAACATAATTCTTCTCTCAGAAATATGTTTTTATCCATTTCCAAAGAACTTTTTAAGAATACGTTTTTTGACCCTCTTTTTGTCATTGACCCACAAACGACTCAGCACCACAAGTCCGGTTTGTTTTTCCAGAGTTAAGAAACGTGTTAAAAGTCCGTCCCTTCCTTCGCTAACAAATGTTTTTCCACCTCACAGCTTTCAGTTTGGACACGGAGCAGCCAGACTACGACCTAGATTCAGAGGATGAGACGTTTGTGAATAAGCTGAAGAAGAAAATGGAAATCACAGCCCTGCAGTTTGAAGAAATGATAGACCGGCTGGAGAAAGGCAGCGGACAGCAGGTATTTGTCACTCTGTGCTGGAGGAAAACGACAGGTTTGCAGGGAATTTGCACAAACACATCCGTGGCTGTGAGTAACACAAGATAAATAAGCCCGGTGAGTCAGACTTTATCCTGTTGTGAGTAACGTCTTGGCTCTTTTCTGATAATTTAGTCATTGGAGGAGCCGGTTAAAGAACAGTGTGACCAAAAACTACGACTTCTAACTTCAAACTCTGCTTCACATCAGCAGCATAAGCAGATTTGTTTGAGTTAAGTTTGTCCTGCTGCAGTATTCTTACTGAAAACAGTGTAATGTTTTTTATTATTCTCAAATAAGTCAGAATACCAGATCCTTTTTTTTAAAGTAGGTTAAATGTTCTACACCAGTGTTACTCAACTCTGCTTAATCAAAGAGCCAAATTGTTGAGAAATACCTTTGCAAAACAAACAATCTAAGTAGTGAAAAGTGGCAAAAACAGCAAAAAGATGCAAGAGAAATAAGTTTGAAATGGCAAAAATGGTAAAGAAAGTGTCAGAAAGTTGCAAAGCCTGAGATTTCTGCCCAAATTATCCCTTTTTTTTATTGATCTTGTGTGATATTCTAACTTTTTAAGATACTAAATTTTTGCGTTTTCATACTCTATAAGCCATGATAATCAACATTTTAAGAAATTAAGGCTTGAAATAATTAAATCTATGTATAACAAGTCAATAATATTTGGGTTTTCCTTTCTGAAAATGAGTGACCAAAAATATTTCACACTTTCGTTTTGATGCACATAAGCAAACAGAGTTTCTTTTGTGGATTTTTTGATCAGCAAAAATCATATTTTTCTCTCTCATGCATGCCTTGTTTTAAATTCAAAACCAGAATAACATAAATGCATGAAGAAATATATATAAATATAAGCAGGAGACCCTAAAAAAAATGCACAGTAAACCACAATATATGGAAAAACAATCGCAATTCCAAAAGCTAGGTTTATCTCTGTTACTTTTTCATCTCTTTCGGCACATTTTAATGGTGCTCGAGTTTCCTATTTCTGCATCTCTGACCTGAATTTGCTTCTTTATCTGCGTTTTGCAGCTCGTCAGTCTTCAGGAAGCCAAGCTGCTGCTGAAAGAAGACGACGAGCTGATCAAGGAAGTGTTCGACTACTGGAGCCGCAAGAGGAAAACATGCAAAGGCGGCTCCCTCATCCCCAACGTGAAGCAGGAGAAGAGGGATGGATCCAGCACCAGCGACCCCTATGTGGCCTTCCGCCGACGGACGGAGAAGATGCAGACCAGGAAGGTGAGACGGAGGAAGTTTGCTTTGGCCTATCAACATTATATTAGCATAACAGGGTTTAACAGGAAGAGTATAACATGAACATACATGTAAAAGTGTTATACAAATGGGTCAAAGTTCCTTTCAGATGGAGAAAGACCTTCCTGAATTATAAAAATTCCTTTTGCATTGTAACTGTTTCTTTGCCTCAAATTGAAAGTAAATTGTTTTACATTTATTTTTAAATCAAAAGCAATGATCCTGGGCGAGTGGTTAAAAAGGTGTGACCGTGAAAACCGAATTATTCCTCAGACAATCATTGTAAAGTCAAAATCTAAAACTTAAAAGATCGAGTTGCGATTTATCTGGCAGATATTGTAATTTCAATTCGATTCACGGTTTTCTTCGAATCAATGAATTTACAGACTTTACAGAAAATCATGTCATACCATCAAAACATCGGAAACTATCACTAGTCCTCTTATGGCCCTTTTCCACTGACTCGTCTCAGCCCTACTCTGCTCAACTCCACTCGCCACAGTTTTTAGTACCTACTCTACCCTGGTTCTAAGCGAGTAAAGCTGATACTAAAAGGTGACGTGGACGGACTGCTGGTCACTCATTGGTCAGAGAATGTCGTCTCTGCAGCTTCTGACTCTGAACAAATCACTTACAAGAGGCAAAGGAATAAGTCAGCGACGGGTTTTTAATGACATTTAAACCTGACGGCACAGAACCAGACTGAATGAAGACAAAATACAGCCCTAAAATGCTCCTTCATGATTCCTAAAGAAGTTAAAAGTCCTTTTTAAACCAAAAAGAAGTTAACAGCAAAGATAGTTGGCTTTAAAGAGTCTTTTAAATNAAATCAAAGTTGGTCGGTGCAGGAGCGATCTGTCTGCCACGAGAGTCTTTAAGCACCAATCAGTCCATTAATCCACAGGGAACCAAAAAGGAAAACCAGTTCAAAGAAGAATGATTGATCAACAACAAATCTCTGCTATACCAGGCCCAAAAATCAAAAATTAAAGTGATCTCACTGGATCCAGGGAAGAGTTGATGTCAGGAAGCAGCTCCTTCATTTTCCTCCGCGTGCAGCAGCACCAGGCTGTTGTTTACCTCCGTTGTCATGACGACCCACATTGAGCCGCTGTATTACTTTAATGAAATCTTTTTAAAGCTTTTTTATTTTCCTTTAAAGACCACGGTGGCACATATGTTAGTACAAAATGATGTTTGTGTGGCGTTATAGATGAACATGCACGCACTTCTGCGCAGCACTTTAGCGCAGCTGTTATAAGATCCACGCCCACCGTGAGTCTGTAGTCGGGCTAGAGGAAAAGAACCAAACCCAGTAGAGACGAGTAGAGTAGAGCTGGAATTGTAGAGTGGAAAAGTGCCATAAGGCAAAGATGAAAGCTAAAGGTTAGAATTCTTTCCACATGTATATTTGGCAGTTATAACAACTGAAGAACAAAAAGAGAAATTTTTGATTCTTTGAAAAATGATATGGTGCAAAATATTCTTAATTGTGTTTAGTTAAAAAGATGACTAAAGAACAAAACAATTAAAAGAAAATAAAAGTAAGTAATTATAAGAAAAATGAAATCCAACAATCCCAAAGAAAAAAGGATCTTACACTGAGACTTACAAGAGACTGAACTGTTCAACCCTGCCTTCCATAAATCGTGTTTCTATCACTAAACTGAAGTGAGCGAAGTTCAAATCCTCCTTAACTTTACTTATAATCACCAATTAAGGGTCTCAGCTCAACCTGTCGCCTAAAATAAAAACCTCTGGGAGCTTTTTCAGCTTCATCTCTGACTCATCACTGTTTCCATTTCCAGAACCGTAAGAATGACGAGGCGTCGTACGAGAAGATGCTGAAGCTGCGCAGGGACCTGAGCCGAGCCGTCACCATCCTGGAGATGATCAAGAGGAGGGAAAAGAGCAAGAGGGAACTGCTGCACCTCACACTGGAAATCGTGGAGAAGAGGTAGGAAATTGGCCCTGAGAGACTTTTGAAACGGCTGTTAGCTGCCGGCGCTGCATCAACAATCTTGTTAGGGGAAGAAGCTGCTATTAGGAGGCTTTTATTTCTACGATTTATGATGCAAGAGATTGATATGAGCACGCTTGGCCCGTCAGATGATGGCAGATGTTTGTGAAAGGATCTATTTCGGGGTCGTCTCCAGCAGGGACGGGGTTGTTAAAGCCTGAATGTGGAGCGTCAGAAAGTTGAGAAGGCGTCGAAGTGTTTGGCTCTTGCGGTTAACCTACATGTTTGATTCTGCTTTTGTTTTCTCGTCAAGTTTCTCGCCCCCGAGCCGAGGCCATTAGGACACTTGTCTGCGTGACTGATGGTGTAAAAGAGTCAACCGCATATTTTCTGTAAAGTCAGGCTCTGCTGCTCCGGTTAATTGGGGGCACGGCTGTGTACACTCTTTTGCATGCTTTATCAATTTAGAGTTCACCCTGTTTGTTCAGAAGTGTCAGGAACAAATTAGCTCAACGACTCCTTTGTACTTTGAGTCTTTTCTCCCGTCTGTTAGGAAGAACCAGACTGAACTTTGTTTGTGGGTCAATGACGTGAAGTCCCTTCATGTATTTCTTTAAACCCCCAAAATGTCAGGTGGTGCAACCGTCCTGACAAGTATCCACAGTAATTAAACTCTAAAAATTGAATGTCAGTTATTGTAAATGGAAATTAAAAATACAGTGGCATTATTTTATGCTTGAACCTTTTTAAATAAAACATTCTTTGCAAATAAAAAGAATTTTAAAGCTGTTGAGAAATGTAAAAAACTTTTGTCCCGTAATTTTCACCTTGTCAAATGTCAGGGTGGTGCAACCGTAACATTAGACTTTTATTTTAAAGTGAAGAGAATAAAACAGGAAACAGGAANTCTTATTCACAAATAAAAGAAATGAAACACACAAAATGAAAATGTATGAGTCACTACAGACACTTGAGAGATACTTGCCAATAATTTCACACAGAAAAAATAACAGGAACATATAAATATATTTTCATATATTTGGTTGCTCCACCTGACATTTTTGGGTGCTCAAATTAAAAATACTAAAAAATAATGAACCTAAAAACTTTGAAATGTTGGTCAACTACTGAAATCTGTTAGAAAACATTATTCTTCTCTCAGAAATATGTTTTTATCCATTTTCAAAGAACTTTTTAAATATACGCTTTTAGACCCTCTTTTTGTCATTGACCCATATATTATTCTAGGGCTGAACGATTTATCTTTTTCTGATCGAAATTGAAATTTCAGACGTCGTGATCATGTGATCGCCAAAACTGTGATTTTTTTTCCTGCTCCTGACTGACCCAGGATCTGTTATATCAGCTGTTTCACACACACCTGTCTTTGAGAGTAAAACTGTTTGAAAAATTCTTTTTTCCTTGGGATTGTTGTTGATTTTATTTTATTTAACTTGACACAATTAAGGATACTTTGCACTACATCATTTTTAAAAGGTAAGAGTCAAAGATAGCTCTTTCTGTTCTTCAGTTTTTATAACTAAAAATACAATTTAAAAAGTCCGGTTTAGAAAAAGCAGGAATGGGTTTTAGACTCAGGATTTTGAGTCTGAATGAAGAGTCAAAATTTAACAACTAATTGAAAAATCTTATTTTTAAATTATTGTTTTTTGCCTTTTATCCTAAAATTTTGTATTTATTTCTCATAATTTCGACTTAAATCTTAGAATTTTGATTTTTTGTGTCAAAATTTCAACTTTTTATCTCAAACATTGACTTTTTATCTTAGACTTCTTCATCTTGAATGAGAAAGTTTTGACTTTTTTCACATGATCTTTAACTGATTTCTTAAACTTCAGAAGTTTTATCTCAAAATCTTGACTTTTTGTCTCAGAATTTTGTCTTTATTTCTCACAATTTTCACTATTTATATTAAAATATTGCCCAGATTTCTAGCATTAAGACCAGTCAAAGTACATTCATAACCTACTTTATACTGTTTAAAGTCAGTTTAAACTCAGATTTCTTGCATTGAGACCAGTCAAAATACATTCATAACCTACTTTATACTGTTTTAAATCAGTTTGAACCCAGATTTCTAGCATTAAGACCAGTCATAATACATTCATAACCTACTTTATACTGTTTACAGTCAGTTTAAACCCAGATTTCTTGCATTAAGACCAGTCATAATACATTCATAACCTACTTTATACTGTTTAAAGTCAGTTTAAACTCAGATTTCTTGCATTGAGACCAGTCAAAGTACATTTATAACCTACTTCAGACTGTTTAGAGTCAGTTTAAACCCAGATTAAAGTAAAAGCTTTTGATGTTTCAGTGGTTTGATGTAATTTTCTGTCAAGTTTGTAAATGTTTCTGTACATTTTGAAAACTTCACTTAAGCATGATTTAGAGAAAATCTTAAATTGGATTCGCTATATCAGCCAGAAAAATCACAGTTAGATCTTTTTCTTAAATCGTTCAGCCCTATATTATTCTATGCTTTCCCAAACTCCTCCTCCTCCCCCTCCCCCCCACAGGCTTCACCATCCATCCAAACATGACATGCGAATGAAATGAATTTGTTCTGAAAGTAGCTGTCAGTGTGAGCTTAAATTGGACTCTTCTCTTCAAGTGCTTTTGATTTGTAGTGACATTTCAATTTCCTCTTGTTATCCCGGCCTGCTTTCTGCTTTCTGCACATCAAAGCCAGTGTTTCCTCCAGATTGGACCGCTCTATTCTCAGCTGATAGCTTCCCATCCCACTCCATGATATTATGTGGGGGGGGAGTGACCCAGGTGCATCGTATTATTGTTGTGTGGAGCCTGACAGGCTTCTTCCTCTGCACCAAGAATGAGTTTTTTTTCTGTCTTTGAGCCACAGCTTTTTGACATCAATGTAATATGAATTTGCTGCAGGAATAACCAAACTACAGGCTCAGGTTTCAGGCCTGTTTCAGAGGGTTTGACTGTATGGATGAAGAGTAAAACTGTAACAGAGACTTTACATGTTCCAGCTGGTTTATGGAGTTTATTCAACTTAAAGAGGGAGTAGAAAATGTTGTAGAAATCCCTGATAGGGTTGTCACAATACTGAAATTTCAAACTCGATACTATTTTCGATACTACAGAATAAAAAATGACATAAAAAAGGCATAAAATGCATTTTATTAACATGAAAAACAGAATCCACATAAATAATCAATTCAATAAAATAATAAAACTATCAGAAGTTTAAAAAACAAGGCAATCACGTTTTCACTAATTGCATTAATAAGAAAAAAGTATTAATACAAGTTATAACACAATTTCACACTGCTCTACTGAGATATTACTCTTTAACTTACAAATGTTTACAAAATCTAAATTTAGCACCAGCAAAAAAAAAAACTTCAAAGAACAAAAATTGCCATAATTACAACATTTTTGGTTGTCTGAGGTAAAATCACACAAAAGAAACAACAATTACATTAATAATTTGAGGTATTAAACTGAAAAGTAAACAACTACCAGTTAAATTGAACATCACCTGATCCTCACAGATCTTCTCTGCCACAGATCTGTTTATTTTTTAAGCTTCAGGAAATTTGGGATCATAGTTTCACTGTTTTTCAAACAGTAGTGGTTGAGTTGGCTGTTATTTCTTAGGTTTAGTTGCAGGTTGACTCCTCTCTGCTTCAGTCAGCATCTTTAAAAAAAAAACCAGCTGGTTTATGGAGTTTATTCAACTTAAAGAGGGAGTAGAAAATGTTGTAGAAATCCCCGAACCTGTCTGTAAACTACGGAAATGGCATAAGACCTTCACAGGACCTTCACAAAACTATCTGAAATGATGAGATCATCAAAATGGGCCTCAAACACCAAGGTCTGCCAATTTCTCTGCCCCCAATAAGCCACCAGAGAGCTGGCCAATCAGAGTGAAGGGGGTTTGTGGAGAAAAATAGGAATGTTTTAAGTAGGTTAGCTCCTCTAAAGCAAAAAAAAAACCAAACCAGAACACCCCCTTTTAGAAAATTATGGGCCCAATCTGGTGGGGTACACGAGTCTGTCAGGGCTCAAAAACTCAACTGTGACAGCGCTTTAACACTTTTCACATTATCTGCCTTGGACTTATGAATAATAATCGAAAAAGTTTTAGTTTGAAGTGATTGAAAATTCTACCATTGGTTGAAACAGTTTATCTACAGAGCTGTTTTATACATTCTTATCCTTTAAGAAAGGCAGAAATAAATTTCGAGAGCATGAACATTAGTTAAAATGTCTGTGGCTCTTGTTTGTTGACTTGTTGTTTTTTTTTTCAATCCTCTTCCCCTGGGATCCACGTTTCCATGGTTTCATGTCACCTTATGATGAAGTGTAGATAATATCCTCACGCCGAGTCCACACACTTATGCCAACTCATGGAAAAGGTGCATTAAGAGATAAAAAAGTCAGAACGAGAGCCCTCACACACCCCTCAATAGAGGTGCACAAATCACAGATGTTTGAAAAGCCTGACCTGCCAATACTAATTTTGCTAATACCAATTTTTTCTTATAACTGACTGTACACACCTTCAATGTTCCAATATTATTTTATTGAAAAATACCCATGAAACAAAACAAACTTGATGTTTTAACTGCACATGAGGTAGTTCTTCTCAAATATGAATAAAAAGTTCGGAATATCGATGTCCAAACTTCTGAATTATATCAGTTTCTTACGTTTTTCATTTTCCAATTTAAAAAAAAAAAACAACAACAACACTTGTGTAACAGGTTACACTGTGGGCCTGTCAGTCTGGCAGAGCAAAAAAAAGCTACAATGGCTGACTTTCAGTCCTCAGCAGAGGTAAAAAGGGTCGACAGAGAAGATCGGTTTCATACGTAAAGATTAGCCAATCACCAATCCCCAAAATTAGGGAAATCGAGGCAGATCGATTGGTGCTTGTTTACACCTCGGTGATCCTAAATTTACAAACGAATATTGTTGTTTCTTCTTCAAGCCGCGTCATATTCAACAAAGCTGTCATGTCTCAAAATAGTGAGAATATTTTGAAATCTGTTGCTGAGACGCAGCTATGTAGCTGATTCATATCCTCCAGTAACTGATTTCCAACTCTTCTCCGAATACTCGATGATGATGATGTTGAAAGAATCCAGGTCTTTCGGGTCAAACTGTTTCACTGAAGATAAGTTCACCAACATGTTGTCTGTTAATAAGTTTTGCCTTTTAACTGTCGGGACCAGTTTCTGTTAAATCAGTGCCATAAGTTTAGCTCTTACTGTCTTCTTTGCTCACCACTCTTTCGTTTTCGTCCTCCAGGAATTTGATGCCAGACTTTGGCAACGAGGTGATGGCGGAGGCTCTGGCTCAGCGAGCTCTGGTGAAGCCCGTCTACACCATCCCCCTCATCCCCCTGTCCAGCAGCAACCAGTACAGACACCAGGACCATTTGGACATGAAGGACTATAAGAAAGTAAGAACGACCGCGTCTGCGTTCACAGCTTCCTCCGTTATACTGTCAGGAAACAGAATGAACAACGTTTCCATCCTCTCAGGGTTTGTGTGGGTGTTTGAACAGAACGTCTGCAGGAGTATCAGAAAATGTTATTGACTTAGCATTTATTCTTTTCTTGAGTCAATTCCCACATTGATGATGAATACTGTACTTGGTATTGAACGAGCACAAAGCTTGGCATTTTCATTTCTGGACCGGCACTTCATATGAAATGGCAGCTGAGTGTGAATTATTGAAAATCATTCTCATATTGTGAGTGAGGAACAGTTTCTGCATGAGGAAGGCCACTCTGTCTTCTACATTTGTCACTGGAACTTTTCTTTTTTAAATCAGAATATAGAAAATAACACAAAGCTGTTTTATTTCCCTGTGTTGCTCACAATGTTTCTACAAAATTTCCTTTTCAGAATTAGATTTTAATCCCTAAATTTTCTCTTGGCACAGTTAAGAACATGTATGTTAGTCGACAGAATTTCATCCATGAGGCTGCAAATGTGTTTTTTGGGAAAACAGGTTATTTGCTGACAAAATCTTATCCTCAGGTAGAACAATTTCTTTAATAACTGCAATAAAATATTGATATAAACAATATTAAACAAGGTAGGCAGTTGCTTATATCATGGTGCCTTGTCAAAGTGCAAACTCGTGACGCTGCTTTGGATCCAAAATGTCGTTTCTGTGATTCATGCAAATCTGATAAAATAAAATAAATGTATTTTGTTAGGGGGAGCAGGTTTGTCAAGATTTTAAGTCACTTTGTGGCAATTTTCCAAGTTTGTTCGGCCAATGCACTAGATATTTTTATTTATTCCGGAAATTCTCTACTGCACAGACTCTGGCTGCACAATGGCAGCTAGAGAAACAGGATTGTTTGGCTTCAAAATCGTAGAACGGTGACAGGCGGAGCCACGCTGTTCATTCTATATACAGTCATTGAACGTGCACAGCAAAGTTCCGCCCCGATGCATAGAGACACAAATAATGTCCCTTACGATCCCTGATAAATACACGTAAGAGCGCGCTCTGTTCAAAGCTTAATCCTCAAATATTAGACGACCCCACTTCTTCAAAGGGTGAAAACATCGTCTTATATTCAGAACAACACGGTAGTTGTTGTTTTCAGTGACGGTTCAGTTAGAAAGAAAGTTGGAGGAGACCTTCACTGTTGCCAACTCAGCGACTTTCTCGCTAAATCTGGCGACTTTCCAGACCCCTTGGCGACTTTTTTATGTGAAAAGCGACAAATCTTGCGACTTTTTCTGGCGTCATAGGCAACTTTTCTGGTGTTTGGTGACTGACGTGAAAGCGTGTATCATTCCACAGTCTCCATTCTCATTGAGCAGCAGGTTCTGCCGTGAGCTCCTCCCTCGTCTGAAAGCATTCTCAGACGGTCGGTCTCGACTCTCGCAGCAGTCGCAGCTGCAGTCAGAGGAGAGGAGTGCGCTTAGCGTGCGCTAAACCGCCGCTGGTTTACAGCTGGAAGCAGAGGTGAAAGTAGTTCACAGGTACAGGACCAGGAAGATATTAGAGCGGCTGCTGCTTTAAAGCGCTCGTTCAAAACCAGTCACAGCCGCACGCTGGGTCGGGAAAAAGATTCACTAGAAATATGAAGTCTTGAAAACTACCTTAACTTTAAAAAAATCTCTCCCAAATTCCAAATTTTTCCTAAAAGAGCCCGTAGTCTCCTCTGCGCCCAACGTTCAAAATGATAAAAAAATATCTTATCCTCTCTGAACAATATGAATAAAAATGGGATGAAACTGTAAAACAGTCATTTTTTGGTCTTATAATGCAGAGAAACATCAGCTCTTTTTTCTCAAAAGACACTGAAAATGAGTTAGAAATTTAAAAAATAAACATCAAAATTTTAAACAAGCTGAAAGAGACAGAGATAATTATAAAAGCCACTTTCTGCTGGTTAAAAATATAGAAAATTAAAAACAGGATTTAAATTTTTTTTTTTCCATATTAAGACAAGACTTTATAATAAAAAGTCGAAATTATCAAGTTTTTATTTTTTCTTATTAAGAAATCTTGACTTGTAGATCTAATTTGTAGACCTAAACATTGAGAACGTTTATTATACACTTTTCGTCTCTTCCAGGACATTATTCCTTTCTCCTACAGCGTTCCTTACAATAACATTTCAATGCCAGATTATGCAAATTAGGTGATGACATCATCAAGTCAGCCAATAGCTACTTTCTTCACTGAGCAGTTGGCAACACTGGAGACCTTTCAGCCTCTCACTGTGGCTGCGTTTTTGCCTGATAATCAGCGTTTCATCGTCGCTCCGTTCTTTAAACGCTGACTCCTTCAACCTCACAGAGTTTAACGTAAAGCTGAGTCGCCATATGCCGCTGTAATGTGGCACTTCATTACCCAGCAGTCCTGTGAACTCTGTGTCACCTCTTCCCGTTATAACTTCATTAGCTCCAGCGTCCGAGCCCCCCCCCCCCCCCCCCCCC